>DWCF01002094.1:0-25858 GCA_018230265.1 Delias oraia | reverse complement strand
CGGCATTTTTAACGGATTCCGATATGTTCACTCACTCAACGAAACACAGTAGAAGTACCGTCTCATGTACGAGTACCGTTTCACGCTGAGTATTCTGTGAGCCCGTGGTATCATTTCGGACGAATTGACTCAATTAGTGCGTTAAAATATGCAGCACGGATTAAAATATGTTTGCTAGATTTTTGATAATTACAGGTTTAGTATATGCTTGGGTGTTTAAAAATGTAGTTTTTATTCTAAATGTTTTGTGACGAATTAAATCGGGGCTATGATTTTTGTTTTATTTTTTTAAATATATTTATTGGTATATAGTTACATTTTTGAGGCAGAGATGTTCTTGCAAAAGATTAAATATAATGAAAATAGCTACCTACACATACTTACATATGATAAAAACACTTAGGTTTATAACTCTATAAAAGTTAAAATGTTTGAATTCAATTTGTTTTTAAAAAAAAACTAAGGATTTTAGTAATAAAACTAAATATAAGAATAACTAAGGATTATTAATTTATTATTAATTACATTTGAGTTCGTTTTTATCTTATATATCATTATAAATATTGAACCTGGCAGTAATATAATGACAGAAAAAAAGAAAATTGTTTTTAATTTACATTAAGTTAAATATAATTTAAGGTCATATAGGCTGACGGGTCAAAAAAACACTTGAAGGTTAATGGGCCACTAATAACCTATCTCATTAGACCACTGACACAATAAAATAAAGACCGACACTTTTACAAAGGTTTCTATGTATATAACTGCTAAGTATTAAGTAACTGTATTCGTTCTAAAATTTCGTATAGTACCGGTTTATGGAATATAATCATGGCATGTCAGTATATAATAAGATAGACAATGTCTCGTAAATTAAGGAATGTTTGTACTACAGATATATACAGTGTATAAGGTATACCTCTAAGACAGCTTAAATTACGATTTCTTAACCAAGACTTAAGAAGGAATAAAAAAATGATCAGCGTGAAAAGTACTTCTATTAGGTTTTGCTGAGTGTATACAAATTACAAGTATACCGTTAAAGAAGGCATAAAGCCCACAACACAACCAAAGCGTAGTAAAGTGTATGACCATTATATAATAATAATTCAGCCTCATACTCCTCTTTTTTTAATCTAGAGACTAAAGGTTCCCTTAATTGTAATGCAATGTGTGGAATAGGCCTAACTGACAAAGCAACACTTTGAAGTGTAAGGTCGCCGTACTTGCTCTTACAATGGCCCTCGTTAGTACGCTGTTTGCGTGCACTAATTATTGCGACACGACCAATGTCAAACACCTTTTGCCAATATTTTGCTTCTCATGATGTCTTGGAGTGTTTATGCCATTCAACGAGACTTCAGAAAACCAAATAACGTGGATAAAGTGATGGTGGTAGAAATATTGATCGTAGAATGTTCCGTGAACATTTGTGGGAGAATCATGTTGTAGCGTATGCTGACGCACTAATTGGGCCTAACTAATTGGGCACGGAACACCTGAGTAAAATATGATTTAACTGTGTTTCGTTGAGACAAAATATCGGGATCCCTTTAAATTATACCGTTACAGCACTGTAAAAAGCCGGCATCACAATTAAAGCGCGGATTGTGTCATGTCCATGGTCGATAGTGATCTCTTTACATAGAGGATATAGAAGCCCGCTATTACCATAAAAAACGAATGTAGCAATCTTGATGCGCCTTTTCATTCGAAAGCAGCAGCAATTGTAAATGTAAACTATGTCATTCCTTATTTATAAGTCTATATATCAATGAAAGTAGATAAATCAAGGGTATTTCCATTTTATCCATTAGTATTTCCATAAAAATTTTGTATTATTATTTTTTATTATATAGCGGACAATAGAGCAGGTGGGTCTCCTATATGGTAAGAGAACATCGCCGCTCATCCGCAACCGCACCATAGTTGGCGCATTGGTTGTGTTGCCGCCTTTTTACGCCGCTTAAACGTAACTTTTAAGGGTCTCCGAAATCCTCACTCACTCTGCAAAACACAGTACGAGTAACGTTTCCCGCTGAGAATTCTGTGAGCCCATGGTATCACTTTGGACGAGCCGGCCCAATTAGTGCTTCAGCACACGCTTCGGCATGGATCTCGCACGGGTGAGACAGTATTAAGACACTCGCCCGGCCACTGTAAAGCCCTTCCAGAGACCGAATAAATTATAAATTGAATTATAATTGTCCAGAACTGGATTCGAACCTGCACTATTCATGGTGCACTTTTAAACCCATTAAGCTACGAGGCTCTGAAAAACATACAATTGTACAATATAAAATTATTCCAAATATTTTTAAATATAATTTTAATGTTATATTTAATGTTGAATCATGAAAATATAATATACACCATGTTATTAGAAAATTAAGAGGCATACAAGAAATTGTATATTTACGTTTTGCGTGTGATATGAAGAAAATTGTCCGCCTCGGGGCGCACTTATCGCACTGGGGCTATTGTGGGCCATCACAATCAAGCATTTAATGAAAAGGTTCAATGACGGCCGCACTACAGGTACTCGATAAAACGTTAAATTTAAAAAACCTTATTGTTAATCACTAATATATATTATTAATGGATAACTAATTTTAATTAAATTTAATCAATCTTGACAGCAAGTAGTTTAATAGGTCTCATGAAGCGAGAGGTATCGGGTTCCAATCGCGGTCTGGACAATTATAGTTTAATTTATAATTTATTCGGTCTCTGGATGGGGTTTACAGTGATCGGGCGATTTAATACTGTTAAACCCTTTAGGAGAGCCATGCTGAAGCATAACGGACGCACTAATTGGGACGGGTCGTCCGAAGTAATAATACCACGGGCTCACAGAACATTCGTCATGAAAACTATTTCATAGACGCACCGTTTAAAGTACAACCTTGTACTCTATATTGGTTGGTTGTACTCTATATTGTTTCGCTGAGTGAGTGATGATATCGGAGTCTCTTAAAAATGCCGATCAAGCGGCGTAAAAAGCCATCACCACAACCAATGCGCCGACTGTGGCACGGTTGTTCATTAGCGGCTGTGTTCCTTACCATATAGGAGACCAACCTGCTCCGTTGTCCGCTTTTTCATAAAAAAAATCACTTAAATCGTACCGCATACTACAAGATAAGAGTCGTACAAAGAAAGAAAGTATGCCTTGATTTGATAACCTCCTTGTTAGCTACAGTAAGGTTGGTTATAAAAAATCTCCATAAATTATTCTTTGTTTTAGATCTAATATCTGCTCGTAGTTTATAGATCGTTCAATAGATAGAGGTAGGAGTATGCGAAGTAATGTAGGGCCGTGTTAGGTTCAAAGATAGCCTATTGCGGTTTATATGCAGTGTCTTTTGTATGTGGTCTAATACGCAAGCGAATTTGATTTCATTTTTTAAATAGATTTTTTTTATATACTATCGGTGGCAAACGAGCTGGACGCTCACCTAGGGCAAGCGGTCTTCCGCCCATGAACTGCCCCATCACTTGCAGAGCCGCGGGTGCGTTGCGTTGGACATAAACACAGTAAAATTATTTCTTAAAGTGTTGAAGGAATTATTTCAAGTAAAGCAATTGTAGTAAATTCAATTAATTTTTTATTGTTTATAACAACAATAAAAAACATATTAAAAGTAATTATTGGTTTTTTTATATTTATTAAGTATAATTTTAGATACTGATAATTACACTTCTCAATGCATTTTAATATTAAAATGATAATTTTAATATAACAGAGAAAAATTCATATTATTTTAATGCATGGGATTTATTTCTTAAACAGTTTAACATAAAATATAAATACATATTTAAAAGAAATCTATATAAAAGATTGTTAAATATTATATTTTTACTAATAGAAGAATATTTAAACAGACTTTTACTCAATTATTTAAGTCTTAAGAGAAATACTCGAGTCCTTAAAACAAACATGAGTGTAAAAAAGCGATTTTGACACAAAGCCTCCTAAATTTTAAAAAATCATACAAAATCGACCTTAATTACATACTAAATTTATTTTTAACAATAGTGGACGACGGAGCAGGTGGGTCTCCTATATGGTAATAGAATATCGTCGCCCATGAACAACCGCGCCACAGTCCGCGCATTGGTTGTGTTGCCAATATTTCACGCCGCTTAAGCGACTTTTTTAAGGGTCTCTGATATCCTCACTCACTCTGCGAAACACAATACAAGAACCGTTTCACTCTGAGTATTCTCTGAGCCTTCAGACGAACCGGCCCAATTAGTACGTCAGCATATGCTTCAGCATGACTCTCCCACGTGCCATGTTAAAGCATATGCTGACGGTGCTGCATATGGCTCTAGCGATTTTAACTTGGACCATATGAGGCGATATTGGAAAATTGTCTAAATTATTGAGTACTCTTGCTTGCATACACCGTGGGAAAACAGGTGGAGTTTTCACGTGAAATAACAGCTTGGCTGTACCAAACACTACTGTACAGTCGCTATGATAAATCGATAATCATAGGTTGGTCATTCTAAGGTACGGTCCACACAAAAATTAAGTATAATTAAATTGATATCGCACGAGAATTGAGTAAGTCGTTCATTTTATTCACTTTTTTGCATCAGATAGCGAATTGAAAGTCAAATATTTTCTTTACAACAACAAAGATAATAAGTGTTTTGTCACGTTCTTGCACAGCCAATTGCACGTTAGCGAGAAAATGACAGACTATTTCAGATGTTATTCATATGTGCTACCTGGCTAAGCATAAAAATGTTTACAAAGTTAATTGAGGGATTGGTTTTTATCTGTATAAACTCGTTTTGTTATTAAGTATTGTCAAATTGGACTATCATTAAGGTTTGTATAAAAATTAGAAATCTCCGTTCAAGATAAATATAATTATTATACCATATGAACCTGATCGTTCACTATGTACTTTTAAGAAGACTTAAGCTTATTCAGCAAGGAACGGATCAGGTGGGTCTCCTTTACGGTAACAGAACACCACCGTCCATAAACAACCGCGCTACATTCCGCGCTTTGGTTTTATTGACGGCTTTTTATGCCTTCTAAGCGACACAATTTCAAGGGCCTCTGATATCCTCACTCACTCAGTGAAAAATTATACTATTACCATTTCACGTTGAGTATTTTTTAAGCCCAAGAACTTTAGCGGAACTGCTTCCTTGGATCTGAGAAATCGGTAAACAGAAAATATATTGTGCAATATTATATGTAAAAATATATTTTAATAAATTTATGATACAATTTATAGAAAGAAAAACAAGTTTTTATTTACTTCAAACCAATTATTACTAGACTCAATTAAAATTTAAATAAAAAGATACAAGTTTGTATCCTTAAAATGATATCAGATCCTCGAATAGTCATCGTCATTTTTGTTCATTCAAAGTGATATCACTCCGGGAAATTCATTAATGCAAAATCACTTCATATCGTGATACAATTTCAATTACGCCAGCCATAATGAATTTAGGTAACGAACATTTTATTGTAATTGAAATTCTGAATCGATTTAAAATTATCAATTAACGATATACTAGGAAGTGTTTTACGAAATCATTTTTTTATGTTATAGCGGACAACGGAGCAGGTGGGTGGGTCTTCTATGTGGTAAAAGCACACCGCCGGCCATAGATAACCGTGTCACAGTCCACGCATTGGTTGTGTTAAGCATTTTGCGTCTTATTTTTTTTTAAGAACGAGATTTAAAGCTTTACAGAATAGCCGAATGAAAAAGTACGTGTACTGTGTTTCGCTGACTGAGTGAGGTAGTGAAAGCTATTGAAATTATATTGCGCAAGCGGCGTAAAAAGCCGCCAACACAATCTAAGCGTGCATTATGGCGTAGTTGTCCATGTGGCTATGTTTTCTTACCATAAAATTTAATCAAAAATGATTGATTCGTCGACCGCTATACAAAAAAAAGTCATATTTGTGTTAACTATTTTTTTTTAAATTGAAATTGAAATTTTTTTAAAAGTGCGTTGCCTGCTTCTTTTGAATAGATACGCTTAAGTCTAGTCTTTGTACAGCTCTAGATTAGTTCAAGCATGTTTAAATTACACCTTCCGCTACAGCGTACTGTTAGAAATTTCTAATAAATTTTTCACACCATTTGACCAAATGTAAAATTGGAAAATAATTGAAATTTAACATTCTGACCGGGGATCCGACCCGATACCTTTCGTTTCATAGTAGGTTTATAAGACAGCTACGAAGCTTTCACTGGAACCCCTAATATTTAGATTTATCAGATAATTGAAAACAAAGGAATCGTAAAAGTTAAAAATGATGGATAGCCATTAAAATCGATTTAAATAGTTTATAAATTTCCCACAAATGGTTAAACCTGTTAATATAATTATTCGCATGGCGAATTGAAGTTTTTCGGACGGACTGACAAATTGCATCACATTAAAATTTAGTATTTTATACTAATACACATAAAAATTTACATATCAGTAGTGTTGAGTAGTGGTATTGAGAATTAATTGTAATTTATTATTGTTGAGATTTATAAGCCGAAATGTTTTATTCAAATTTGAATTTGAAAACATCGTACCTGTTTTTATGATAATTTTTAGTTTTCCATATTTTGGCACGTGCCACTTAAACACTTAATAGAATTTATCTGTTTTAAATAAGAATAAATATTTATTAATCGCTGAAAATGGTATAATGGTACATACATTTGATAAGAGGGATGATAGATAAGGGAAAATGGGTACACTGTATCCATAGGGTCGCAATAGTGATTCACTAATTGGACAGGCTAGTGCAGAGTGATACCACGGTTTCACAGAATACTATTGTGAAATAGCTCTTGTACTGAGTTTCGCTGATTAAGTGAGGACTGTAAAGAGCTGGACATTTATAGTAAATTTATGTCGCACCATCAATATATCAATTCAGCTACCTGAAGAGGTATTTCCAAACCAATACGTCTTTGTGACCTTCAAAAAAAGAACGAACCTATACCTAAAACACAGCAAAGCTTTTACGGCTCGAAGGAGGCAGTGAATATCCATGCGCGGAGAATCCTACAGGTGAACCTTCTCTAGTTGGCCTTCTTGATATTAAAAAATAGAACCACCAAGTTAAGCTTACCGCGTAACCAGTGTAAAAATTAAAAGGTCGGCAACATCAAAGCGTGAATCCCGGCGCTTTATCCATATGGGGCGGTAATCTCTTACCATAAAGCCTGTTGCTATACGATTTATAATACTTACAAAATACTCAGTGTGATACGGTACGTGTACTGTGTTTCGCAAAGTGAGTGAGGATATCAGTGGCCCTTAAAATTGCCGCTTAAGCAGCGTAAAAAATCGGCAATATAACCAATGTGCAGACTGTGGCGCGATTTCCATGGGCGGCGGTGTTTTTTTACCATATAGGCGACCTGCCTGCTCCGTTGTTCGCTATACTAAAAGATAAATTAAAAAAAGATATATAATGAAAAAATGAAGGCTCTATGGGTATGTTCCTTTCAGATTTGACCAAGGCAAATCAACAAAAGGCGCGAGCAAGCTTCGGCGCGACCTGATCAACGCTGAGATCGCCAACCTGCGGGACCTCCTGCCACTTCCCCCCTCCACTCGGCAGAGGCTCTCACAGCTACAGCTAATGGCACTGGTCTGTGTGTACGTGAGGAAATCTAACTACTTCCAGCAAGGTAAGTTGCATCTGCTTCTTTAAATTAACTCTTGAGAGCCTTGAGAGGTTTTAAAAGTGAGAGAGGTATCGGGTTCGGTCTCTGGAAGGGCTTGACAGTAGCCGGGTGAGTGTCTGAATACTATCTCACCCGTTGGAGAGCCATGCTAAAGCATATGCTAACTCACTAATTGGGACGGCTCGTCCGAAGGGATACTAACTGCGTTACTTTTACTGTATTTGGCAGAGTGAATGATGATATCGGAGGCCCTTAAAAAAGTGCCCCTTAAGCGTCGTTAAAAGCCAGCAACACAACCAATGCGCAGACAGTAGCGCAGTTGTTCATGGGCGGTGGTGTTTTCTTACGGAGATCCACCTGCACCATGGTCTGCAATAAAAAAAACTTATTTTTTTTAATGGTAGGTATGTATATCGTACAACGGAGTAGGTGCGCGTCTTATATGGTAAGAAAATACCGCCGACCATGAACAACCGTGCCACAATCGGCACTTTTATTGTGTTGCCAAATTTATAAGAGCTTCCGTCATTCTCACATACGCAGCGATATACAGTACAAGTACTGTTTCAGACTAGTGTTCTGTGATCCCTTGGTATCACTTCGTATGAGCCAGTTCAATTAGTGCGATATTTCAGTCTCCCATGCCCTTGCCCGACCCACTGTAAAGCTCTTCCAAAAACCTAATAAAGACATAATACAATATATAATACTATATATAAGACAAATTATATTTTTTTTATCCAGATCGGGGTTCGAACCCGGTATCCCTGAGTTGACTGTAGCTTATAAAACCGTTAGAGCACGTGGCTCTATAATATAACTATTAAAACATGTAATATTAGAACGCAATACCTTATCTGTGCCATAGATAGAAATCAAGCAAATCCAATAGGTAGGATTTGATATGGCAAAAGAGCAGAGGTTACGTCAGCATTTAGCTTATCTTAAGGATATCTGTGTAAAGTATTTCTTGAAATAATCTTGTCTATTATAAACCCATAAATAAATCTTCGACGTCACCTGCTTCTATGTAATTACATGAGGTATTCACGTTCAATTTATTAACTAAGAACTTTACTAACAAAATTAAATTGTTTTACTTTCTAAATATTATAAGATATGGATAATTTGGTTAGTTATACAGTCTCTCCGATGCGATAGTTAATGCTGCCGCATTAATCGTTCAGGTTTTTCGAAAGTGATACCATAGGCTTGCAGAATACCAGCGTGAAACAGTACTTGCACTAAGTTCCGCTGAGTGAAGATATTTTAGGCCCATGAAATGATACCGACAAAGCGTCAACCAATACAAGCATACAGACAGGGCGGTGATCTTTTACCATAGAGTAAACCAGCCTCATCTGTTACATTATACAAGAAACAAAATATTACATCCATACTAACTTATCTGTAAAATGTGGATTTTAAGTAATTTTCGGGTTATTTTGTTTTTATATTTGAAATTTGTGCATTATAAAATCCTTGGCCTATAAATTGCTTTTTTCTATAATATATGTAATTCAGGCATCTTTTTTATTATTATTTTAAACCTTGACCCGAAATAATTCTTACACTTTTTTGATGTAAATATTTGTAAGAGATATTATAAAGTGTATTCATATCAAATAAAGATGTGTTCTCGGATTAACATGCCTTGTATATGGTAATTATTTAATAATCAAATATGACAGTATCTGTGGGAGTGGCATTTGTGAGTATAAATGATGTGCT
The DNA here is from genome assembly GCA_018230265.1 of Delias oraia. NCBI lineage: Eukaryota > Metazoa > Arthropoda > Insecta > Lepidoptera > Pieridae > Delias > Delias oraia. The sequence continues at coordinate 16,448 of DWCF01002094.1, read as the reverse complement.
GACATCGTTCCACTGCATTAAGACTAATTTAGCTTCACAAATATGGTTATTTGTAAAGCTTTAATGATTACTACCAGAAATTATTTCAAATAATTTTCTTATTATTTGGTAATTTCAGCCTAAAAATAATATTGATATACTATTTTCACCCGTGGGAAAGCCATACTGAAGCATATGCTGACGCAATAACTTGGCCGGCTCGTCTGAAGTGATACCACGGGCTCACAGAATACTCTGCGGGAAACGATACTTGTATTAAGTTTCGCAGAGTGAGTGAGGATTTCGGTGGCCCCTAAAGTGAAGTAAAGCTTATGCGGCGTAAAAATCCGGCAACACACTAATGCATGGATTGTGGCGCCGATATTCATGGGCGGTGTAGTTCTCTTACCATATAGGAGACCCGTCTGCTCTATTTTCCACTATGGAATAATATTAAAAAAGTACCTTCTTCGATGTACCCCGGATATTTAACAACTTAAGATAAAAATTAATAAATACTTTATCTAGAAACATGTATATAACATTACTATCTACCTCGACATATGTCATTCTGTGTAATTTTTACTTTTCTTGTCTTCACAAAAACATACCTTTAAAAACATACGCAAACATTAAAGAGACAACGAAATAGGTCGAACCATTCTTGAATTGTGTGTTTCATTTTTTCAGTGAACTATAAAAATACAATAGTTGTGACGTGAAATTTAAAAAAAAATTAACTGATTTTTATGGTATAGCTGACAACGGAGCAGGTGGGTCTCCTATATGGTAAGAGAACACCGCCGCTTATGGACAACCGATGTCCGTTATGCCATAAATATATATATACGTAATGAAATCTGATATCGTGAAATTTGTATTTTTTTCATTAGCCATTATGTAATCGTTGTATTCCCACGATTCAATTGACCTTATCAATAAAAATTCACACAAATTAACCCACAAATATTATTGAAACACGGGCCTTTCTAACGCATGCCTCGTTCAAGCTCAATTTAGCGATTTTCACAAGGTCGTCTTTGAAAAATATCGAAAACCCAACCTTGAGTATAATCGATAATCGTTTTACGTAACCGAAACGTTTCTCACGGAATAACGGATTCAAACAGTGGTCGGGTTTGATAGGAAAATTAGGGAAAATTAGCGAGCGGGCTGCTACCAGTTGATGGTTATTGGGACTAATGGGGCCCGGGGGGAGCCACGCCCACTTGGCACGCCAGTGCCCGCTGGGGGTTCACATGGACCTCTTGCTATGTGAGCTATGTCGTTCAACGGGTACTAATAAATGGAGCTAAAATTTGTGTGTTTGTGACATCTACTGATCCGATCATGAAAAATCTTTCACCATTATAAAGCTATGTTATTTATGAATAATATTAACTATATATTAAAGATAAATATTTAAAGGTTTTTTCTTAATAATCGGATTTGCAAAGTATGTCGGAAAAAACATGGTCGAACGATAATTTTACATACATTGGGAGATTATGATTATAATAATTGAGTTATAATAAAACTCCACTATTTCGTCAAAATAACGTTTTTGTATCAAATAATGTCCTGTTAAAGTATTATTTTTATGCTTTAGCGGACAACGGTGCAGGTGGGACTCCTGTATGATAATAGAACATCGCGTCCCATGAACAACCGCGTCACAAAGAAAGAACAAACCCATCTCTTAAATGCCAGCAACACATCCGCTGTCCTGCTAGGGTTAGGAGTATCCATGGATGGTAGACCTGCTTGTTTTCCTTCCAAAATTTATATGTAACTTTGTATATTAGCATTAATATAGTATGTGTCATGTAACAAGAAAAATATTTTTTTGATGTCATGGACTAGGTATTGTATTTCCCCTTACAAAAAAGCAAGTAAAAGGCATATAAAGTATTTTTTATATATTTATATTATTTTTTATAGTATAGCGAAATACTGAGCAGGTAGGTCTCCTATATTATAACAGGACACCGCCGCCCATGGACAACCGCACCACAGTCCATGCATTGCTTGTGTTACGGGTTTTTTACGCCACTTAAGCGTTATTTTTAAGGGCATTCGATATCCTCACTCACTCTGTGAAACACAATACAAGTACCTTTTCGCGCTGACTATTCTGTGAGCCCGTATTAGGGCCCAATTAGTGCGTCAGCAAACGCTTCAGCATGGCTCTCCCACCGGTGTGACAGTATTAAAACATTGTACAATCAACTTATATATTTCTGTTCTATGTTACATTCCCTTTAAATTGTTTTGCTTCTAAGCTATATATTAATTTGCATATCTTGACCACACATTATCTTTGGATTATATTGCTTCATCTATCTCAAGTAAAGATAAGATGTATTTGACCCATCACCCTTTGAAAAAATTCCATTCCAATGGCTGGTTATTGGGAAAAGTATAGGATGGTGAGCCCGAAGGCTCGATAAACGGTAGGAGAGCGTGGGAGCATTTCGCATTTATACAAGTGCCTTGTGTTTACATTGACCAATACGGCGTCTGTAATTTGGACTCATTGCTTTCTATGTGAACGTTTTCGAATTTAATTGTAGCTTAGTATTAAGAGTATACATTTTAAAAAGGATTTGGATTATTTTTAACACTTTATTCTAATATAAATTCCTCCCATGGATACCACAAGTCCTTGTAGAGCCGCGGGTGCGTTGCCGGCCTTTATGAGTAAGGTCTTTTTTTAAGGTCCCCAAGTAATCTTAGTTTGGAAATACCCCGGGAAATACCATTCTTAAAACGTTATTTTAACGTTCTCATTACCTAAGGCATGTACTTTAAAAATTATGGTAAAGCGCACAACGGAGCAGGTCTTTTCTATGGTAGGAGAACACTACCGCCCATATACAACAGCGCATTGGTTATGTTGCCGACTTTTTACGCCACTTAAGCGGCACTTTTAATCCGCTATCCTTTCTCACTCAGCGAAAAACTATAACTATATTTTCAAGCACAACTACCATTTCACGTTGAGTAGTCTCTGAGCTCGTGGTATCACTTCGGTCTAATTTACTTAATTTTCATTTAAAAGTAATTGCATATAATATTGTTACTTCAATACGCGGGAATTAATGGGACACGCACAATTACTCGGGCTCATATCGTTCTAAATGGTGAAATTGCAAAACCGGCCTTCAAATTATCGTTCACGCACCTGAATATTTTCTCAACAATTTTTGCATACCACCCTGGGAACTATCCTTTCAGTCTAATTGCTGTACCGGATCCCATAATATGCATTTCGTATTTCAATGCGCTGATAATTTACCAGTCTTCTGATGCTTTCGGTTCGCGTGTGTATTCTCGGTTTGTGATTTATGCCGAAATGAACATTTTTAATGGTTTCCACAATTTTGCTTGTACAATAAATCATATATTACAAATTTATTAAAATGCTGCAAGATTTTTCATGAAAATAAAAGCTCAATTTCGTTTCTCTGTATAATCAAATAAATTACATTACCCTAACCTCTAGTCATATGTGTACAATAGATGTTAATAATTCCTAAATTTATTCTTTTCTTATAAAACAAAACATTGACATCTTGTCAAAAGTTGACATTTAGGCTCTGTCTATGCTGGATAAATAAAACAGTCTTATTTGATAAAGAGTCTAAGGTTTTCTTTACATACATTTAATTTAAGTACAGACGTCCCTACATATATCATGTAGACCTGAATTATCACCTAGATTCGCACAAACTAATTCCTGCATTTAGCTATCAAGGTACTTAACACTAAAATAAAATTTGTATCTGTGTAAAATATTTGCGTTTTAAAGCAATCTGTATTTAGCATAGAGAATCAAGTCCCGCTAAGATAGGACTTAAGTGGACGCAGCTGATTAATTGCATATGCAGTTGATGTTTTTACATATGCTAAGCATGAGTATTTACTTCTTGAGAATTTATTATAGACCATAAAATTGTGTTTATTAAGTTACAAATTTTAAAACAATTTTATTTTATCTACTAAGCGTTTTTATGTAAATTAATTCTCTTAAATAAAGGAATTTATAAAGTGTACCACGAATCGAGAGGTATCGGGTTCCAATCCCGGTCAGGAAAATTATAATTTATTCGGTTTCTGAAAGGGCTTGACAGTGGACGGGCGAGTGTCTTAATATTGACGCACCCGTAGAAGAGCCATGTTGAAGCATATGCTGACGCACTAATTGGGTCGGCTTATCCGAGGTGATACCACCGGCTCACAGAATACTCAACGTAAAATGGTATTTGTACTTGATGCGGTGCTTCTACTGAGTTTCGTTGAGTGTGTGAGGATATTGAAGGTTCTTAAAAATGCCGCTTAAGTGGCGAAAAAAGCCGGCAATACAGCGAATACGCAGACTGCATCGCGGTTGTCCATAGGTGGCAGTGTTCTCTTACTATATAGAATTATATATTATAAAGATCTCTTACAAATTACAGTCTCATATTAGTTACAGCAATATGGTTATTAGGTGTAATTGCGGAATGGCAAACAAGCCTTGCTAATCTTCACACCTTATATTGCCAAGGAATGCATGGAAAAATATTCATTCAATATTTAAACCTTGCAAGCTGTGCTATTACATTGAATATTGAAATGACATACAAATAAGTTATTTATTTTATAGACATACAAAATAAATACTTGACGTTTTAGACAATGAAACTTTGATGATAAAAATGTTTATTCCACTTGTCGTATAAGAGCTATAATTAATATAAAAAGTATTTTATTAAATTTTATTAAAATCAGATTTTTTTATAACTGAGACAGATACAACATACCAAATAATGCATTGTTTATAAATAACGAAGTATTAGTTTGAAATAACATTGAACTATTTAAAAGTTGAATGATTAAATCAATGTAGATATTTCGTAATTTTATTTTAAAAGTCTTTAATGTTACTTGAATAACTATTACTTGTAATGCCTAAGATTTTTTAAATTAAACAATAAGAATAAAAAAAACTATTAATCCCGTGGAAGTCATGCTGCAGCATATGGTGACGCACTAATTCGGCCGGCTCCTCTCAAGTGATACTACGGGGTCACAGAATACTCAGCGAGAAACGGTACTTATATTGTGTTTCGCAGTGAGGATATTAGAGGCCCTTAAAAATGCCGCTTAAGCGACTTACAAAGCCGATAACACAACCAATGCGCAGTCTGTGGAGCGTAAGAGACTCGCCCACTCCGTTGTCCACTATACTATAAAAAAAACTTTTTACTTGAGAGAATGCTGATGCACTATTGGGCCTTTTCGTATGGAGAGAATTCCAGCGTGAAACAATACTTATGCCATGTTTTGGAGAGTGACTGAAGTTGCCAGAGATCCATCAAGTTATAACGCTTAGGCGTATTAAGTGGAAAATCCAATTAAAATGCAAATTGTAGTATCATTGTCCACCAGAGAGAAAAGCCTATCCCAATGTCTACTTCCCAGTAAAAATACGTTGAAACAAGCTGAAATTGAGCTAAAAACGCTATTTAACTAGGAAATATTTTGCTATGCATCTGGTTCATTTCGTACGGTGAGTGGGAGCTCCGGAAGCCCAATCCTCCCCTGCCTACTCCTTTTTGACACATTCCTTAACGGCCGGCAATGCATACGCGGCTCTGCAAGGACTGGGGATGTCCATGGGTCGTGGACTGCTTGCCCTAGGTGAGCCTCCTGCTTTTTTGTATATAAAAAAATCACAAGTTATAGAGGTCATATAAATAAACAAAACGCATCTATCTTTATTTGAATAAGGAGCATGTGTACATAGTTAATCCAATTAGGCTATGCTGCGTTGAGTCACATTTGCATAAATTTGAATTTTAAAACGAGTAGAAATTACCAACAGATAGGACAGGTGTAGTGCATCGGTGTACGTGAGACTGTAAATTATGGGTTGTAGGCTGGATTTATTTTAGCTTGTAATGCTCTGAGGACAAATTACGTACATGTTGCTTTTCTATGCTATAGCGGACAAGGGAGCAAGTGGTTCTCATATATGGTAATAGAACACCGCCACCCATGAACAACCACGCCACAGTCCGCGTATTGGTTGTGTGGCCGGATTTTTCACGCCGCTTAAGCGGCATTTTTAGGGACCTCCGATATCCACACTCCCTCAGCGAGTGAAGCACCTATGGTATATAGGAGATCCACCTGCTCCGTTCTTCACAATACCATAAAAATAAATCTATTCCAACTGGGACTCAAATCCGATACCCTTCATGTCATAGTAACTTACAACACCACTCAGCCACGAGCAACTAATAAATTGTAATCCCTGTAACACGCCAGGTCACGCATTACTCAGCTTCGGGTCGTTATTGGGTCAAATATAGTTAGTGGGTCAAGGCTGTACACATCTAAGCTTAACGCATTTAAGTTACAATTCATTTTGATAATACGAGTCTTGAAATCAACGCGACCTTGAATTTCTGATTCTCTCCGGTTAACTTTTAAGATATAGTATTTTTCGAGTTAAAACTGAGTCGGATCCGGGTGATATCATCATTATTACTAACTAAAGCCTATAAAGCTTTAATTTATATTTTTTTAATCAGAAATACATCGTAATAATATAATATGTAACCTTGTTTATGAATGTCTAAAGATGCAGTTTATTTAATTAGTATTCAAATTTCTTACATATTTATTTGTAGTAAGACTGGTTAATTTAAAACTATCACCGAAATCGTAGAAAGAAAAGTGAAACTTCTGCGATTGTTCTTAAGCAATGAATCAGAGAAAACCGCCACCTTAAACATTAAAGTAACATCGAAATTTACGTGCCAACTTACGTGCTTAGTTACGTGCATACTTGCCTCTATAATTTATTGCTAAATATTAAAATAGGTAGGTATCTGCTAGTCTTTGTAAAAGGTTTCTTGACATTTTTTATTCTATAGCGGTCAAAGGAGGTGGGTCTCTTCTATGACACATGGTCCATGGACACCCACACCATAATCCGCCCTTTGCTGTGTGTTGCCGGCTTTCTACGCCTCTTGAGCGGTATAATTTAACGGGATTCCGATATCTTCACTCACTCAGCCAAACACATTACAAGTTTTTCTTATGCTGTGTTTTCTTTGATGTATTTATTACTTTTACTTTCACTAATAAATATAAATTTATAAAGTATAATCTTGGCTCAAATAACAAATGCTTAGGAAAATTATTTAAACAAGCCAGAAAATAAATATAAACGACTGATACCAGTTTACACTGATCTAAAGATAAGTATCACGGATTTAAGAGAAACTAGGCTTAGGCGTTTCCTATTTGGAATTATGAGTTATTTGTATGAGTTATATAATATAAACTCAACCGTAAGTACTTTAGGAAAACTTTAGTTAAATCATTTTACTTAGGTACTCTATGTGACTGTTTTTTATGGTATAGCGGACAACAAAGCAGGTGGGTCTCATTTATGGTAAGAGATAACTGCCGTACATAGACAATCGCACTACAATCCGTGCTATGGTTGTGTTGTCGGCTTTTTACGCCACTGAAGCGGTATAATTTCAAAGCCCTCCCCTTACTTAGCGAAACAGTACGAGTTCTATTTCATGCTGACCATTCCATGAGCCCGTGGTCCAATTAGAGCGTCAGCAAATGCTTCAGCAAGACAGGGGTGCGACAGTGTTAAAATACTCGTCCGACCACTGTCAAGCCCTTCTAAAGACTGAATAAATTATAAAATCAATTTTTTTCAGATCGTGATTCGAACCCGTTTGATTCTCTAAGAAATTGATACCTAACATAAGATATCCTTCAAACAAGAAAGTCAGATTAAATTGTTATCTTTTAGAGCTGCTTTATTGTTGGGTATGAATAAAATACTAATTGCGAAGAGAGAATTGCTAGGCATGAAAATAATATTTTAAATCGAGGTACCTAAGCATTGAGGCGTCATTTTGCTTATAATTAATCACATTTACTATGATAATCGATCAGTAGTCCCACTTAAGCAACTCCAGAACGTTGCCGAATATTAATTAAATTAATAGGCCCCACGCAAGCAGTTCTAACGACAATGAACTCCCGTGCTAAGGTCGATGATAATTATTTTCATATCGATCGTAATAATTGATTCCGATACGGGATTATACTTGAACAATGACCGATACAAATCGACGAGAGATGCGCTGACATTGTGTTTTTAACATTAAAACTATGACGTATGATGAAGTCGTTAGATGCTATTCGAACAGATGATTTATTTTGTTGAATGCGAAAGGAAAAATAATTTTAATAACTGTTTTAGTGTATTTTTTAATATATATAATTTGGTAATTTACAATTTTTACGCCGGCCTCCGATATCTTTACTCACTCAGCGAAATACAATACAAGCACGCACGCTGAGTATACTGTGAGCCCATGGTATCACTTCGGACGAGCCGTCCCAATTAGCGCGTCAGTATATACTTCAGCATGGCTCTACCACGGGTGCGATAGTATTAAGACAGTCGCCCGGCAACTATCAAGCCCTTCCAGAAACCGAATAAATTATATTTAATAACTGTCCAGAACGGGATTCGAACCCTATACTTCTTCTTAGTAAACTTATTAAATCACTTAGCTACGAGTCTTTTAAAAATAAGATAATTTAAATTATATAAACAACATAATTGTTCGATTTATTTATGTGCCCTTTACACAAAGGAGCATTATTTGATTTTAATGAATTAATGGGATAATTTTTATATAGATACGGTCATAATACAACTGACCTCTAGCATCATTATAAAATATATATTTTGTATCTTTTATAAAACAATTGTGTATGTAAGGTCATGTCGAAGTAATTGATGTATTGAGTGATATAACCTTGTTGAATGACAGATGACCGAAATCAAGTTGTGATTATCACAATCGGAAGATGTAAGGGTCTCATAATACGTTGATTAAGTTTATGTATAGTGCATTTATTTATTCTATAGAAGAAAATGGAGCAGGTGGGTCTAGTAAAAGAACGACGCTGCCCATGAGCAACTGCGGCAAAGTGCGTGCATTGGTTGTGTTGCGGGCCAAAAAATAAAAATGGAATTTTGTTTTTGTTTCTGAACTAGAGAATAATAGAAATGTAAACAAACTCAATTATTAAAACATTTTTATAGAATTTAGCGCAAAAAAAAATAATTACTTTGTTAACAAAGACAACAGAATATCACATCCATAATATTTAATGGAGTTTTTTTTTACAAATTTATCGTTTGTCGATGCTACGTTTCAATACTAATAGCTTTTTCGCAGATTTATCACTATCACCTGTAAATTGTCAGTATCAAGAATGAATTACTATCATGTCATTGCCAATCTGTCATTGCAAATGACATTTCCATTCATTTGACAAGCTTGATACGTCATTCGATAATGTTAATGCTATATTTTAACCTCCGAAATAACGATAAGTCACCTATATTGAATCAGTAATATTACAAATACTTTCAAAAAATTGTAATAAAATTTCTAGGAACCAAAATATGGGTGAGACATATGTCTGACTCATATTATCAGCACTAAATACTTTTAAAATCAAAACCGTAAATGGAAATAAAGTACGTGCTACTTTTTATTGAAGCCGGCTTGTTCGAAATGATACCATAGGCCTACCGAATCCAGCGTGAAACATTACTTAATGTGTTTCGCTGAGTGAGTGAGTATATCTCTTGAGATTACACCGCTTAACCGACGTAAAAATCCGGCAACTCAACCAAAGTATGGATTATGACACGGGTGTCCATGGGCGGCAGCTCTCTCTTACCATAAGGGAGACCCGTTTTCTCGCTTGCTATACGACACCAGTTGATAAAGTAGCAATAATCAAATAAATATACCTGTATGTATAGGAATACTTATTGTTTGACATAATGAATTTTTAATAACGATGTCTCAATCAATTCTATGAAAGGATTTTATTTCGTGATTAGTATATCGCAATTTTTATTTGTCGAAGCTCGACAGCCAATTTAACGAATCATTCATTTGAAGTCAGCCACCGTGATTGCGCTTACGCAAATAATTGTTTATCTTTGCCATTGATATATTACTGATAGCGTCCTTGGTACATTTACTCACTAGTTGAAATGCATAGTTACCGGAGGCCCACTGGGTTAAACACCGCATAAGCGGGTTAAAATCCGGCAACAAAGCTGAAGCTTAAGCTGGCTGACGCACTAATTGAGGCGGCTCGTCTGAAGTGATACCATGGGCTCACAGAATACTAAGAGTGAGTGAGGATATCGGAGGCGCTTAAAAGTGACACTTTAGCGGCGTAAATAGTCAGCAACACACCCGATGTGCGGAGTGTAGCGTGGTTGTTCATGGGCGGTGGTGTTTTCTTAGCAATATAAAAGGCCCACCTGCTCCGTTGTCCGCTATAGAATAAAAAAGGTACATTAGTTTTTAAAGGTATTATAACCAAGCATATTTCAGCATACACTACTCAACGGAACTCTGAATAGAAAAGAGTTTCGAGTTCTGTTAGGCGATAATGAACATTCGAATCGATACAGGTCATTCGATATATAAATCAAGTTTAAAATCGATCCAACAAGTGGCTATTAATTAAGTTGTAGTTAGATTAGAAATTGGATTGTTGGGCGGCGATCGTGTCTGATATATGAACTGAAAGCGTATAGGCGGCAACCCACGGGTCTTATATTTTAAAGCTTAATTATCAGTGATAACTGCTGCAACAAAGCTGTCACATATACGTCATGTTTTCTAAGCGTCAGCTGTCAGTGTCACTGATTTGTTTGACGTGAGTTTGACACAGCTGTCAAAGGAAAATTTATCTTAGCATACGCGTCGCGCTCTGAAGAACTTTCAATAACCTGAAACGTATGTTTATATACTTTAATTCATTTAGTTCAATAAATTTATGCACATTACCTTAAAGAACTTTGAAACAAAAATACTATAGAATTATTTACACTTAGTGTTAAAGTCTACTTTCCGTATTTTCTTTAATTCGAATGAAGTACTTAAAAGTAAAAGTAATATTAACTAGGCAAAATGGAAACCTTTGAGCAAAATGTGAGTCCTAATTACTTATAATCATAGACCTTTTTTACGTTCTTGTAAAGAATAAAGAAAATATTCCATAAAGAAAAGATAACACAAAAACACTTTGAAATTGACAATATATTTAATAAAAACAAGCAATATAATACTCCATTATTCATTTATAGCATAAATATGTATTTTCTTAATAGATAATTTATACATTCAGAATCGAAACAGAATAAAGCAATTAGAAAAATTATTTTTATGTTAATTCCACATCATAATTAACTACCGTTGACTGTAAATGTCATATTCATTATAAAAACGAATCGCTCATAGTAATTTGATTGGCATAAATTACTGAAATAAAATATACTTTTTGCTTTGTTTAAACAAATAAAGGTTTTAAAGGTCAAGGGAAATTTAATAAAACGATAATTAATTCATGGGTATTTATAATTAATTAAAAACTTAATAGCCAACATTATTTTAAAGTAATTTTCTTGTTCGTCAAATGTTTACTGTCGTGGAATTGACTTTTGAAGACTTTCTGATGACGCATTAATTGAGCCCTCTGGTCCGAAGTGCTATCACGGGCTAACAGAAGAACAATTTAAGAAGCAGTACTTAAAATATGTTTCGCTGAATGAATCTATCGCAAGATATCGTAAAGATATACCGCTAATGCGTTGTAAAAGCCAGCGACACAACCAAAGTGCAGAGTATGGCGTGGTTGTCAATTGGCGGCAGTGATGACTTACTATAAGGAGGCGTGTCTGCCCCATTACCTGCTATACAAAAATATAAAGTTGGAAGGAATAACTGTATCCGAAAAAGTATATATTCAATTTATTTAAGTCTTGAAAAATCACGTAACCCATCAAGATTCCCACCAAAGCATGTGCTGCTTAACGCAACTGTTTGCACCGTAACATATTATTAAAAATAATATTGCATAACATCAGAAGCTAATAAAATTGGGCAAATATATTATTACTTGATAATAATATGTTTTTTAAGATTAACCGTTTAATTTTAATCGATATTTCGCTGTATTTACTTTAGCCTCTGAGATTAATTTTTCAAGTCTACTGATCTACCAACCATGACCCTTGATGTAAAATATATAAATTTAGCATAAAAGATGAGTCATCTTAGTAAATTTATCGTAGTTTTAAAGAATGTGAGGTTTCTGAGATGTTTTCAAAGCTCTTTTTTTACAAACATATTTTACAATATATAATACCAACATCATTTGGGTCTTTCTTGTTCTGTTCTTTATTATTAAAAGAGATATTGAAATATTTTTTGTTACATTTAAAGTGCGGAATTTAGTTTTTATGAATGATACTGATAACATGATATTGATTTTTTTTAATAACGTCTTGTATTGATCAAATTGATTATACCTATATTCAACCAGTTTAAAGATCTTCGTCGTCCATATTCACAGAATACCAACGAAAATCTGTACTGATTTGCTGAGTGAGTGAGGGTACCTGAAACTCACTAAGTATTACTACTTAAGCAGCCTAAAACCCGTTAAAATATACAAAGCGCTGATGGTGCGTCTATGGGCGGCGACAAGCTTTTACCATCAAGCCCTATTTTCCACTGTATAAGAAAAAAAATGAAGGACTCCTAACAAACATACGCAAAATACTTATCAATATTTAATATTAGTTTTTTTATATACGAACGATGTCAAAAAAGCAGGAGGCTCACCTAGGGAAAGCTGTCCTACCGCCATGGACACCGCCTAGCCCTTGCAGAGCCGCAGGTGCCTTGCCGGAACGTTGTCGGTGTATGAACAAAATATAAATATTAAAATGTTACTCTGAATTAAGATTGTATGATTCATGCAAATTTTATATTTAGTATGAGAATTTTGTATTAAATAACGAATTTCTAGTAATATTTAACAAATCTAAAATACTTTTCATACTATTATATTTATATATCTACGATCCTTCAAAATAGATGTAAATTATAAGCCAAGATTCAATGAAAGTTTTTCAATTTGATGTTTTTATACTGCTCATAAGCTTATGTGTATCTTATAAGAGTTCATATAATTTATAATTTTAACCAACAAGGAAAAAAAAGATTCACTCAATTGGTGTATGTGATTGTGTATGTATGCATGTATAGCGTTATTAGCTACCAACGATTCTGTTTTGTAGGATTTTCCAAATGTTTTCGAAAAACTTGTTTAATCTCTGCAGCTTGAGAAAAATGCGGGCTTCAACGTCTGTCCTTATATCTTCATCAAATCTAATGTGACGGCCTGCAACCGTGACTGGCTGTTTTTGACCGTGTGAAACGATAATTGTGGTTTGCCGCAAATAGGCGATGTCAGATTTTGACAGACTATTAGCTAAGCGGTTATCTCATCTAATTATGTATATAAGTAGCCACTTATATACATAATTAAAATAAATAAATAAATAAATTCAAAATAAATGTTTTCTTATTCATGAATTATCTTTTCCTTTACATGCTTTTATTGTGTTCTATATATTATCTTGTTCTGTGTCTCATGGTATCATATCGTCAGTTGTATGTCCCTTTGAATATTTTCACAAAATACTCAGCGTGAAACGGTACATGTACTGTTTAGGTGAGTTTGCATATTAGATGCCCTTAAAAGTGCCGCTTAAGCGTTAAAAGCTGGCAACACAACAAATGCGCGGACTGTTGCGCAGTTGTTCATGGGCGGCGGTATTCTCTTACCATATAGTAGACCCACCTGCTCCGTTGTCCGCTATACAATAAAAAATGTTTATATTCTTGCTCGATACTCTGTATTTATTTATGTAAATATCATTACAATGACACTGGAAAAATTGTGATGGCAAGTCACAGAAGCTAAAAAACAAGAAGAAATATCCATATTTATTTTTATTAAGTTCTATTCTAAGTTATTATTACCATAGTGTATACATGTATGGACTTGAATTGTTAAAGTATTTAATAATAGATAAAACATGGATTAGCTTGATATGTTGAATGATAAACAAACCACTAGCTAAGACTAAGCCAAGATCAAGTCTAAGTACAGGCTTGGATTCCAGGTCTGTATAAAATTTGTAATTTATTCGATCTTTGAACTGGCCGGGCGAGTGTCTTAACACTTTCTTACCCGGAGAGCCATGCTGACTAATTTGGCCTGCACGCTAACTAACACCACGGGCTTACAAAGTATAAGCATATTAGCAATAAATTATTTTCTGCATAAGTGGCCCGTGAAATTATACCGCTCAAGTGACGGAAAAAGCCGGCATTACAACCAAAACGTGGATTGTGATGGTAGACATAGGTGGCGGGATCTCTCAACATATGGAAAAGACCGCTGCCCGCTAAATAAAAAATATATTCTTGAACATTATTCCCAAACATTCTAAAGTTGTGATTGGATTTTTCTATAGAACATCGAAATTGAACATGACACATCTGAATTTTCTAGCTAACAATATTCAAACAGGTATATCCTTACGCTAAATCGCTTTTTTACCTTAATACCGCATCATGGCAGCCAAGTGGAGCTCTTTATGCAAATCGCATTGGCAATTACCAGAAAGAAATGGTTCTTAGTTCGCGTATCTACGCTATGGTCGTGCCGGGCCTTTTCGGGTTCCCTTTTAAACAAGTCTATTGTTCGTCAGTCTAATTATGGTAGCTAGCTGGTACTAGCTGAAATCCAACTGCGTAGATTTAGGCCCGAGTTTCTTCCACGCCCTAACAGGTATATTACTAAACTTAAATAAACTCAATAATCAAAGGCATGGAAAAATCCTCCTTTTAACACTCAATTATTATTATAGAAAGTTTTCGAAAATAAATCAGTTTCTTACCTTAATAAGAATCTCTTATAAAAGTGGTCTTGTAAGCGTATTACAAAGCGAGATGTATCAGATCCAAACCTACACACAACCAATGCGCGGATCGGATTGTAGTGCGGTTGTCCATGGGCGGCAGTGTTTTCTTACCATATAGAAGACCTACCGTTGCTCAGTTGTCCGATATACTATAAAAAATAAATTGTAATTTATTTGGTATTTCTAAGAGCTTGACTTAGCTTGAGAATTTCAGAGGCTCTTCAAATTATACCGCTCAAGTTACGTACAAGCCGGCACATCAAAGCGCGGTTGTCCATAGCAGCAGTTATCTCTTGACACAGTGGAGAACCACCTGCTCTCTTATCTACTACCAGTACACAAAGTAGTAAAAATACGTAAATATTACAATATTAATCCCGGTCCGGGAAATTATAATTTAATTTATAAACTATTCGTTCTCTGGAAGGGCTTGGCAATGACCGGGCAGAGTGTCTTAACATTTTACAGTGGGAAAGTCATCCTAAAGCGAATACTGATGCACAAATTAGGCCAGTTTTCCGAAGAGATACCACGGGCTCACAGAATACAATTGTGAAGTAATACTTGTACATACGGTGATTCACTGTGTGAGATATGACATCGGAGACCTTTGAAATTATACTCATTAATTGATGTAAAAAGCCTACAACACAATAATCGCGGGGTTAGTGGCGCGCTTGATCCTGTCACTAATCTCTCCCATAAAAAGTTATTTTAGGTAAAGACAATATAGGAGAGCATTATTAGGAATGTCAGCAATGCAGGATTAAATGGGGACGGATTTATCGAGCAAGCCAGGTGGCTAGCTAAATTGAGATGTTCGTTAGTCCAGTAATGCTATGTATCTGGACAATCTGTCCGCTTGTTCGCCCACCGTCGATCGCTGGACGCCTCACTGCACCGGTTTGGAGGCAATTAAGCGACGTGAGGGTGTGACGTCAGCGCCAGTTTCGATATTGATATTTCACACAGATTTATAAGACCTATAGAAGCCAAAATAACGCTTTTAAGAGATACTTGCGAGGCCATTACTTATTCTATAATAGTTTTAAATACATTAATTTATTTTTAACGGTATCAAAATTAACTAACGAATTTTAGCGAGACGAATAAACAGAAGATCACAAGCAAAAATTACAATGACAGATTGAAATAATGTAACCTAAAATAATTATAAAGCTATACGTTATGTGTATTTTAATGAAATATATTTTGTAAATTTATTTCCCTGAGTATTGAACCTAGTAACACCACGCCTCCTATGAAATCGAATGCATGATTTACTGTGTAAAACATAATTTTACAAAGGCAATTCTAATTGCCGTACAAACATAAGCATTAAATATAAATCTGTCTTCTTACAATACGCTTGCACTAATTGCATTAAATAATGTTTATAGCAAACTATCAAGATGCTCATAAAACTCATCATATATCCTAGAAATGTACTGATTAGTGCTGCCTTTCACTGCTAATCACATCACTGTGACGTTGTAACGCCTGCTACTTTTTATGTTATAGCGGCTAACGGATAATCTCCTCTGTGATAAGAGATTCCGCC
>DWCF01002093.1:0-25858 GCA_018230265.1 Delias oraia | reverse complement strand
GTCCACTGCTGGACATAGGCCTCCCTCAAAGACGCCCACCCGCTGCGATCTTGAGCGATGTGGATCCAGCGGTTGCCAGAATATATTTAAAATGCTTTTAAAAATCTATTTAAGCTAAGCTTTTTTCAGATTGATTTATAACTTATCCACCAAGAAATAGAGTTTCATTTTAAGGTTTGAACTTAAAAAGCACCTGTTGTATATTTTAAATAAAATATTTAATTTCCGTACGATTACGTAGGAATTCTCTAAAATCAGAGACCCTTATATATATATTTACTTAATAATAATGTACATACGAACAAAATTTTGTTTAAAATTTAGAAAATTATTCGTCGCCCGATCGAGATAGAGTTAAGTCGTGGAATCGGGACCACACGGAGATGTCTCACTCGGAGCCGGGAGTCGAAGGCACTATCTTTAATCGCGGTTGCATACCGGTTTTAATTATCTCAATAGAATTTGTTGAATGCGTTTCTAGCGGTTTGTATTTGGTATTAGATTTACCTGTTATTATTTAGGTAGGTGTGAAATTGCTTTTTTACTTGGTTTTATCACTTGGTGCATATGAAATTATTAAGACATGATGCCACAAAAACAAAAATTACGACAGACACAATAATGAAGAGAAATTTATAATTAAATTAACGTTGTTGAAATTTAACTTATACTTAATTACAAAAAATCCAGAAAATGACGATAAATAAAATAATTCATAGTATAAATATGTATATTTGTAGGTAGATTGTTAAAAAACAAATTATAGCATTTAATAAAAGGAGGTAGTTACTGCTACATATAGACAAGTAAATTAACTTTCTATTTTCCTAACGTTGTTAATCTAATAAAAATATATTATTTTAATTAGAAGAATTTTCAAGCTCTCTATTTATTTTGTGTTAATTTAAAAATTATCTGCGAACTTCGAAGCCGGCTAGATCCAATTACTGTATTTATATGGATAAAGATTTTATTTTGTTATATTATTTTCAGGTTATACGGTTCAAAACGCTGTGCACGATGCAATACCCCAATCTCGGCATCGGAGCTGGTGATGCGGGCGCGGGATCTAGTGTTCCATGTGCACTGCTTCTCTTGTGCACTCTGCAGTACTAGACTCACAAAAGGAGATACGTTCGGCATACGTGATTCGGCTGTATATTGCAGGTATTATATATAAGGGTTTTACAGTCCTCAAGGAATGGCCTACCTTTCGAACGAAAACTCACCGAGAAATGTAAATAAGTTGTTAAGATTTCATGCTTAGTAATAATATCGTTGGAAGCTAATATGAATATATTTAGGCATATTATGTAGAAACAGCTTGTTTTTTCCGCATAACATTTATATTCGACAATTATTGTTAAAGTAAAATTTTATCTTTGTATATTTTGTAGCCCTTATTGATAATTCAAATAAAATTTTAGAACTCTAGAAGCGTGTTTGCTTGAAAATTCATATTTGGTGAGTGTGTAGGTATAATTCAGGCACTATTTTGCAGGCTGCATTATGAAACAATGCCCGACTATGGAGCTCACATTCCGATGCCAGGACCGCCTCAAATGTGCCCAGGTCCGTACGTTGGTCCCCCACAGGGGCCGCATTATCCCCCCTACCCTTCCCCCGACTTTGCGCGGGTCGAACCTGATGTTCCTAAAGGGCCATTTTTCAATGGCACAACGGCACCTCCACCTCGACAAAAAGGACGACCCAGAAAAAAGAAACCTAAGGATCAGGATTTAATGACTGCGAATCTTGGTTAGTTCAGGCATTTTTTATAATATTTAAGCAGGAGCGAAATTGTAGCTATTTTTAATATTTGTATGAAATTAAATACTAGTAATTACCATAGGTTACAAGAGTGATTAAATCTAGACGTAAAAAATTCGATTGAATTACGACGGGTTTATAACTTAAATTAGGCGCCATTCGGATTCACAAAACGCTAACATTCAAGTTAAAACTGCACTTACTTCATCGGATTATCGGAGGCAAATACCCGTGTATAAAAAAAATCGAGACATCGCGTCTTGACGATATTGAAACCAGTCCGTTTATCTGGTACAGGTACCACAGACATCGGTCTCGCGCCGAAGCCGTCCTCGTATCACGATCACATTTCAAACTTGAAACGAACCCACTTCAGATTTAGGGCATTCTAAAAATTTACACATCATAATATTCAATTCGACGATCCGATATGATTGTTAATCACTTAATCAAAACATAAATTTTCCGCATTAAGCCCAGATATAGCAAACTACATCTCTTCTATTTATGGTTGAATAAAGTTGCAAGTATCTTGATGTATTAATTTTCCAAGTGATTCGCAAGAATTTTACGCTTCGTTTACTTACATTATGTTGAATATTTTATCGATAGGTTGAATGATTTATTGAATACCAAATCGCTAACTGAATTATTAATAATTTCTCTATTTATGCTGTCGGTACTCGTAAAGCGAGAAGAAGCGACTAAAAATTAAGAGAGCTATTGACTATTTCGTCAATAAAAATATTAAAATTAATTAAATACCTTAAAATTAATGCTATGCTAGGTTAAATAAAAAAATTAAATAGATATAGATAGATAGAATAGAATGAGGTCGTAGTTGAGGTACGAAACATAAAGACATGGCGACAAATGTTAATATTGGTATAACATTGTGTTACTGGTTTTACCCGTGGGAGACTCATGCTGAAGCATATGCTGACGCGCTATTTGGGCCGGTTCGTCCAAAGCGGTACCACGGGCTCACAGAATACTCAGCCTGAACCGGTACTTGTACTGTGGTTCGCAGAGTACCAAAGTACCTAAGTATCGGAGGCTCTTAAAAATGCGGTGTAAAGCGGTATAAAAAGCCGGGAACATAGCCAATGCGCGGACATTGGCACGGTGTTCCATGGGCGGCGGTGTTCTCTTACTATATAGGAGACCCACCTGCTCCGTTGTCCGCTATAATACTATAAATAAAAACTGGCTACTATAAGTAAATATCGCACCTTTACCGCTAAATATAAAGCTTACCTCAAAATGATTTTTTATATATGTGACGAACTATTGTTATTCCTTTCGGATAATTCTTAAATCCCAAAATTGTCGGCGTGTTAAAAACATAATTAACAATAAAACACAATTTACGTACGAAATATATCAGAATACGTAATTTATATTATGCTCTTAAAGATGTATTTTTCCTAAATTTCATAAAATTAATTAGTTATGAACCATTTGTTCTGTTGGGGCTTACATTTTTCTGTATAATATAATCAAGAATTAGATCTATGCTTAGATCTTTTAAAATAGTACAGAAAAGCCAATACCGAACTAAATAGATTCTAGTGTTACTAGTAATAATCGCAATTTACGTTTCCGGTTTCACCCTAAGCAATACGATATCGTAACTGAAGACGTAGAGCGCGAAGATCAGTTTTGGTTTCATGAAAGCATTAATCTTGTTGCGGATAGGGCGGGGTGATTTTTTCGAGAGTAAAACTTTTTTTCAGTAACTAACAACCGAATTAATTTATGTATATTTTTAAAATGTTACCCTCTCCTGAAATTCATTTAAAAACGGCAATACGAAGTATTCTTGTTTTTGGTACATAACAGTAAGGATCATTAATTAAATAGGTACTTAATTCAACGGCAACTTGTAATTTCAATTATTTATTATTAAAGGCAACACCGAGATGCATCGTCCAATCCAGTTATAATTTTGGTCCGGCTAGTTTTTGTTTGGGTGACCATTTTCGCGAATCCGGCCAACGTTTTTCTGCTCGCCATGGCCGCTATATCAATTATAAGGGAACGTCATTGCGTAATGCCGGTGAAAGGCGTACGGTTCTGGAGTCCAATTCCATGATACGAGTTCCCAAGTAAGGATAACTTAATAATTTAAATGCCCAATTTTTTTCGAATCTCTACATGAATTTCAATAAATCATTAAAAACTGTTTCCCGCAAAATACGTTTTTAAAGGTAAACCTTTTTGTTTAACTAATTAAATAAGTTATTCATTATTGAACTATATGTAAACCATGTATAGATCTATATGGATTTTTAAATTTTATCTCTAATACTATACTAATTACCGACTTTAAAAATGTGTCCTTTAGTATATATTTTGCTAAGAGTGACATTTATTTTTTAAATTACATTTTTTTTATTCTATAGCGGACAATGCAGAAGCTGAGTTTCCTATATATGGTAAGAACACCGCCGCCTTTGAACAACCGCGCCATTGTCCGCGCTTTGATTGTGTTGCTGGCTTTTTACGTCACTTAAGCGGTACTTTTTAAGGGCGTCCGATATCCTCACTCTCTCTGCAAAACACAGTACAAGTACCAATTCACGCTGAGTATTCTGTGAGCCCGTGGTATCATTTCGGACGATCCGCCCCAGTTAGTACGTCAGCATATGCTTCAACATGGCTCTTCCACGGGAAATATTTATAAGAGAGAAGTCACTTAAAAAACTATGTATATACTAGAATTGTAGATTCTGAAATATATAGCTTTTAAATAGAGAAATATTCAGCTTTCTGAATAAATCTAAATTTTTCCAAAAGTAATTACAAAAATCTCATTTTATCTTTAAAAAAATAAATTTTCACTTCGAATATCTCGGTACTATGGCAATATTATCACAAAGAAATGTTTCAACTATATAAACTGTACCTATCAAAAACTAAACATAAAAAAACATAAATAAATCATAGATAATATTTTTTTACAAATAACCTTTGCATATTACATAAATTTATAAGAAGATTTGGTGTTAGTTAAAATATACTTGAGGTTGTATATGGTTTATACATTCTGAAAAATCTGCTTAAGGTGCAATTGAAGCACCTAGTTATAATTAATGTACCTATTAATTTACTTTAATTAAGTAAAGTCTTGAAGTACAAAAAGATCGTTCAGCTGATAGTGTTCATAATCATAATATCTTGTCAATTTTATGAGATTATACAAAACCTTGAATATTAATATAAACTTTAATAATAACCGCCCGGTCGTTTTAAAATACAGAAAAACAGTTGTGAGCAATAAATTGCATACAAAAGTACGTATAGTGTAATAAACTAATACTCTGATGTGTAGGTACGTAGTAATTACGATTATTCATTCAATCAGCCGTCGCTCTACGACTTGTCGATTCGTAAATCCATAAATTACATTCTAACGGGCGAAAACAAAAAATAACACTTCCTACTTCAATAACGGGATCGAACTAAATTATATGTCGTAATGAAGTTGTCGCATCTGCTTTGGGGGTCATGTGGAATCACCTTTTCGTTTTTACTTTGTTTTTAGTAGTTTTCTACCAACCGCCCTGCTTACGGCACCGCCATAAATTTAGTATGGCCGTGTCTTGCATCTACAGCCGAAGTGATTTATTTCCCGCCAAAATACGTGGCCTGTTTTTTTGTAATTTCTTTTCGTTGGATACTTCGAGTAGCATCCAATGATGATACAGATTACGCGCGTTCCTTGGCCGACGGTAGTGGGTTTTAAAAAAAGAACGATTTATTTTTGCTGATACAAAAACTTGTGTGGATACTTTTAGTATTTTTCTTTTTATATTATCCAATGATAACGATTTAACAAAAGCTAAACGAAAACACTCTTTTTATGTGAAAACAACTTTGTATTTGATGTATATTTATGTATGTAATCTTCGGTTATGGAGAGAATACAGCTTTAACGCATTTGTAGGGCATTGAACAGAGACCCTGAGACTAGGTCTGGTCAATAACACTTCCTGTAATACGTTTAATATTTTAACAGCTACTAAATGGTGTAGAATAAAACTTCACTTACGGTCTCACTAGCTGCCCGCGTCAGTCGACTAATGTGATATCCATGTTAGTTCGTTTTGTAAATGCCGCTATCTCTCACAAGACATCTGTATCAGTGGCACACCGGCCCAATAGCTTTATATTGAAGCCTTATTTATTACTCAAACCCTTCTCGAATTTAGAATAACGACATTTTGTTTAAGGTATTCAGAATCGGGATATCTTTTTGTCAATTAAGTACTTACAAATGAATAGAAATTCAATTTTTAAAAACCATTAACCAAAACAAAACGAATTTGTGAATTGTTTTTTTACTGTCAAAAACGCCAATCTATTCTGATTATAAGATAAAAAACATAATGTCAAAAAGAGAAATTGCAATCGTTTTATTTTGAGTTCATTAGAATTTCTTAAATTATTAACCTAGCAGAATCCCTAAAAGTGCCTATTGAATATTATAAAACTATTTTTTACCTTTTTTATTTTTATACCACGAAAGAAAACTGTATTTTAATATAAGTATACCAATCACATACATTGATAAAATCCCGGGATGTCATTAGTGTGGAGAATACGTATCGATAAAAAAAGTAATTGAATGAAGTTTCCTTATAGTTGTGTACGCTTTAATTCTGTTATCTCATAGTAATAATTATCTTGGTTAACCATTAATTATGATATTCAAGCTTCTATGTAAAATAAATTAGGAGCTTGCCCAGCGCTGTACATACTAGATTTCATTAAAACGATCTTATGTAAAAATATTGTATTTGTGGCTTCCAAATATATTTCTATGTTATTAAAGATTTTTTGTCTATGCATAAAATTAAAATTTTAATTCTATTAATTAAATTAATTTGTGGTTTTATATATTTATATTTATGCAATGGAATATTCTGTATGAGAATATAGAATGGGTTGCAGTTTCTATATAATAAAAATAAAAAATAAATAATAAAAGTATTATTTAATAAGTAAATATGTCATTTGGCAAGGCTCTAATACCTACTGTTACATCAAGTCAATAAAACTGACGTCGCCTCGTTATATTAATTAAGTTAAAAATTAATCTAGTGTACAACACTAAAGAGGGAATATTAAATATTCCATGGGTTTGATGGTCGTTTTGATATCGGCGCAATATATTCCATAATTTTAAGTAGTAATAACAGTTAAAAAATGAGCAGCGGCGGTCCGACCGCGACGTGGTTCCAACCCATGGCCTGTGGCAAGCCGGTCGGTAGCGTCCCCTGCTGGTAAGCTATGTGCCACAACTCGTATGCTCTTTTAACTTATATGCCGTTTTAGAAAGTAAAATTTCTAAATTATAACAGAACTAAGCCGTAACATCTTCGTTACTAAAGCTTAACCATAATCTAAAGCAAGCCCAATGAAAGAAATTCGTAAACATTTTTTATCAATTAAGTTCCGTTCTATTTTTTTGGCTCCACAAAAATTTACTGGCCACCGGACGAGGCTGTATCGCGTAGGAAATCAATTTTTTGCCGGCTTTAAACATGAATGGTACGTACGATTTATGAGATCACAGTGATCTTTTACAAGCAGCTATGTTTTTTCAACGCTTTTTGTCTGCCTAACGCCTTACCTTTACAAAGGTACATTTTGCGTCTCAATCTATTAATAACGTCTTTCTTAAGCGGACACAACGTCTCTTCTGATCCTATTTAGCGATAAGGTGACATGCTGAAGGATCACCAAATGTGCATCCTTTTTAATTCGATCTCTATCTTTTTTTGCTGAAATTGTGTTTTTAAATAATTGTTTACGAACTAAAACGGCTTGTCACGTCCCATGGCACTGACATGTTCAAAATGTAACATTGATAATCCATTAACTTATCGTGTTATTGTTGTTAATAGAAATGCCATATCATCCAAACGCATGTGGTAAACGATACTAACATCTTATAATTCATGCGTGTGAAGTTTTCGGTTCAGTTACTGCTAGGTATCCTAAGTAAAACATTGAAATTCTCTTGTATGCAAATTCTTTTCTGTTCACCGAGAGACCGTATCACTAAAGCGATGCACGAGCGCTTGGGGCCGCTACACTTTGGCCAGTTTTAATAGAACTGTTGCGGACACCTGGCCTTTTCTAAAGTCAGTATGATTAAGGCTGTTTCGTGATTCCACGTGTATCTAGATAGTTTTGTGTCTGGTTTTATCGCTGACATTGGGTGCGTAAATCATGTCGAAACAAACAAACATCCCGTCAACGCGACGGATCTAGACTGCGATCGGTGTGGGTTCACTTTTATTACTTTAAAATATTTTCATTTATATTTTTAATGGGCTCTTTTAAAATAATTCTAATTAAACATTAGTAAGCATTTATGTAATATTGTTCCTGATTTTGGTGCATTCATTTATAAGGAGAGCTTTGCAACCAAAAGCTGATCTGCTAGGAGTGCAGAACGGTTGAGAGAAAACAATACGAGTCGACTTCCTTGTGTGTCGATTCGTAAAGTAAACATTGAGCCAAGCCGCAAGCGGCACGTTTCAAAGTGTTCCATTTAACTTGAATCGGTTGCCATTAGCTCTTGAGTAAAATGCTCCAACGAATCCCTGCATAATTACCAACGTTGCTAATTGTTCGCGTTCAAACCTCGGAACCGGAGAAGGCGTAACTGCTAATTTTACTATTTATTTTAGACTAATCAGTGCTTTAGTCTATTAATCTTTATTTATCTTGATCTAGCCTAGATCGTTAAACGAGATCGAACATGAAAAACAGATGTAAAATGTATGATTTCTTACTTAAAGCGTGAACTAGTGACATTTTATAAAATTCAATTACAGAAAATAAATTTTAACAGAATAGATGAGTTGGATTGTTAAACATAAGTTGTTTTTCAAGTCAAATAGGTCGTTATCTGAGACTATTATAAAATGTTGAAATCTTTATATATAGACTCGTTGCATTTCTATGTCCAGCACTGTTTACTCACGGTTTCGGAATATTTATTGGCAGCAGTTTTTATTGGTCATTAAACGTGCGTCGCGTTGTACCGGCGCGCACTTACCGATACGGGTACGTCACGCTGAAGCTCACAAAGCCTGAGAAGTAACAGAAAACAATGAATCGCTTACGTGTTGCGATCGATTTGCAAACAAAAAAGGTTCGCAATAAAAGATCGCTTAAAAAGTAATGAAAAAAAAAACACGTGACTCAAAATTATTTTATTTTTCATTTCGTTTACAATTTTATAAACATCACTGCGGACCGAGAATTAAATTGGCATTAGTTATATGTTGCTTTTATCTTTATTTTATTTTCGGTACGTCTTTGTATTAATCTTTAAATTTACATAAAGCATATAATTATGTAAAACACAGAGTTATCGCGCCGTGCTATAGAGTTGTGACCCAATTTGAAATACATTAATTTTCTAATAATTCACGATCTTTGTTTTTATTAATGGCGAATTGGCATCGCGAAAGTCATTTAATATTTCTTCATATCGTTTCGATTATTCATATTTCTTACATTCCAGGCAGTGATCTTATTTTAATTAAATTAAAACTAAGTGTATTGTAAGTTTTTTGTATGTAACATCACATTTAATTGATTTTTTATTTGACATAACTATTAATTATAGAGTGATTAGGTTATTCTTATAGTTATCAATTAGCAGCATGACTGTTCTCTTCTCCTATCAGATTTGAATCCTGATTACCTGGAGATGGGGTTCCGTGGTGGGGGTCTGGGTGCTACCTCTCGCACGAAACGCATGCGGACCAGCTTCAAACATCACCAGCTAAGAACAATGAAGTCCTACTTTGCAATCAACCACAACCCAGATGCAAAAGATCTGAAACAACTGAGCCAGAAGACCGGCCTTCCTAAGAGGGTTTTACAGGTAAATATTTATTTTACTACACCATCCTTTGCTTTTGTTTACTAAAGTATAATTAATTTGTCTAAATCGAAGCAAAGGATAATTTATTTCTTATTAAATTTCTGATACTTGCGAAGTGTATTCTTGCTTGCGCCTAACTATACCTTAATGCGTTGCGAATGTCGTTTCCTTGAAAAAAAATGACGATTAGTGACATATTAATTTCTCTTATGTGCAGGTGTAAGAATGGGACGAGTTAATAACCGGGACTAGTTTGATAACATCAAAATTGCTGAGAGTATTGCTACATAATTTGATAAGCAAAGGTGGGGTATTCAAGGTCATCGGCTAGACGAATTTCAACTGCACTTATAGTCTTTTGCGCCTTCGTCGCGTTATCTTTGAGTTCATCTGATTTTTTCGGCCATTGTTAATCCTGAAAATTCTAAATAACATCTATTTTTTAAAAACTTCAACCAGATTAATATTTTTGATAATTTTTATACACAATTATAATAATTTATATACAACAAAGTTTTTAAATATATTTACAAAAATGCAAAAGGCGTTGAAATGTGCGTAAGTGTAACAGAATTTGAATAAACGCCAAAGATGTTTTAATTAGGTAAAAGATGTCACGTGACGGTCGAAATAATTAAAATATTGAGATTTAAATATAAGAAGAAAAGATTAAAATATACGCTTGACATCATCCATATGAGTCAAGGCGCAAACTTAGTTGCCGTATAAAGTTGAAGTGATTTCAAAGGGAACTGTTTCACTTGGCACATCTGCCGGTGTTATAGGCAAGTTCTAATAACTTGAATACACTTCGGTGTTTCTTTGCCTTTTAGAACTCTATATTGCTTTTAATTTATTTGAAGCGGCCCTTTAATGTAGGTCTTGCACGGTACCGTCAAAGAGCTTTCTGTTGTTTTAATAATTAAACTGGTTTTAAGTAAACGTGCCAGTATTTAATACAAACACTTGAGTGATAGTACTTGCATTCTTTGTTCGGTGCAGTTAAAAACTATCGAGTCGGAAGGCAGTATTAAACTAATTCAGGTGCAATAAAAGTTATGCTCACCGATATACACTATCGATTCCAATTTTCCATAAATGTTAGTTTCAACACACCTGCTTATTTCATTTGAACTTATTCCAAATTAATTATTTTTTCGTGGTTATATGTTTGTGAGCGGAGGAATAAACAAGTGTGAAAATAAATTTTATGAATGAAAGATAATTAGCACAGTTGATATTATATATATATCTTTATATAGTTCATGCGACTGAGCGCGGTAGTGTAGACAGTATCAAGTGCACACAAGCTCACAAACGGTAGGCATTATGGCTCTACTATTTATTGACATACCGAGCCGAGCCGAGCGGGTCCGAATGTAGATAGCGCGCGCCGCATAAATTTTCCCTCAACCAATTATACGAAGGCGGGACCCCTCTCCCTTAGACCTCCGAATATTGATCGAGAATTTATTTCTGGAAAAAAGTGCACGTCTGCGGTCGCCATTCTGTAAAGATAAGTATTTTTTCGTTTTGCGTGCATTGACTTGAGGGACAAACGCTCCTGTAGAGAATATCGTGTTGGATGGATTTCTCTTTTTATACGTACCAGAAGTCCAGATTGCATAGAGATATTTTCAACATTTTTAGGTTTAGAGTTTGCACTTTTAATTCTTTTAAACTTCCAGTAGCAACTTTAGTGAAAAATAAAATTTAAACGATGCAGTTAACTAACAGTTATCACTATTGAATTATGTAAATATAGTTTTAATTAGTTGAGTAAATAGCCTTTCTTATCTAATCACTCATATTTAATTAATAATAGAATCAAAATAGCAATATTTGAATTTTTAATAAAATAATGAAAAATTTACTTAATAAAATAATACCATTTGAAAATAAATATATATTTTCTATTCATATTATCCTTCCGGGCAGCGATAAATTACTAAGTTCACATAAATATGATAGAGTTGGTATATTTCGCATAGTGTTCTTTATGATAATACTAATTGCGCTTGCATATACATACCTACAACATAAGCGGCACTAAGCTTCGTAATTTTCCTACCTAAACTTTATAAGTAGTAGCATCATAGAGACTAGATTTTACAGTCGGGATGTAAAATATTATGAATTTTTAAGTTCCTTGACAGTATAACTACTTGTAATTACCATAATGTTACATTTCTACTAAATACGATAGAGTTGATGGCTTTGAATGTCCAAGCAAGTAATTTACGCTTCTACCATGTAGGCAGAATCTTAAAATCTTTTTTTTCTTGAGGGATCTAGATTGAATTTCAGCTATAAAGCTGTTGTTCTAAAGAAATAAATAAAATTAAGAGAATAACAAATGCTCGTTTTTTTATCTTTTCTGTCTGATACAGTAGCAAATAGTTGTGTGGGTGGCGTAAATAATAAAGCTTTTAACTTATATCCTAATAAACTTCTGTTTTTATCATTTTGCCTCATTACTTAGGGAAACTTTAATCAAAAATCGTCCATCTAACAATTTTGTTAAAATTATGTATTCAAAGCGTCGTATATGCGGTATATCTTCTACTGAAACAGATTTAGAACAAACCGTGCCATAATTCTCCCGTTTCGTTCCCAATAGCGTGATTTGTCACTTGGTTCATTTGTATTTTTTCGTTCCTGAAAAATGAGCTCAGTTCAAAAAGGTCTCCGTAATTAAATAGTTAGTTGAAAAAGTGTTTGAAATATGTACACATACATCGGAAAACTCAAGTGGTTTCACTGTTATATTTGGTTTGATTTATTTACAATTATATATTCATAATTTATTAAATGTGCTAAAAACTTCATGTTTAAGTACCTAAATGTTACAAATTGCTGTATAAAAATTACATATAATTTCTATAATTCGTGCAGTCTATATATATATATATTTCAATGAAACAACATGACAAAAATATAACACTGTTAATTGTAAAATTTAGAAGGCGTCGCGTCTCAACCCTTGCAATTAGAACCGGATGGTCACACCTCGGCATTTAGTCTCATATAATTTTAGTCTAATAAGTATATTTGTGTTAATAACGACTTGATAGCAGTCAATTGAAATATATCCTTAAGACTGTAGGGTAAGAGCAAAATTCGATTGCAACATTGTGATCACAATCAAACGCTCTAGTAATTAGTACGAACGCATCGTCCTGAGACGCTCGGTTGGGCAGATAATTTCCGCCGCGATTTCAAAAGACAACCATTTGTCATACGGACGCGCGTCCTCGCACTCGGCGAACGTGGTGCGGTGCCTCCTAATTTATTCAAATATTATTTATATAAGGAAAACGTGCTATTAATCACATCTCTTTACTTTTTATTTACCCGCACACGGAATGTCTTTGATCGGGCTTTCTATATCATACTTAGTTACCGTTCCACGTTTAGGTATGTTATGATTTTAATTTGACTTATTATCTGAAATTAAAATGAATGTAAGTATTGAGTGTATAAGTTATTTTTACACTCTGAATATAATGTTTTTTCAAGTCATTTTTAAATCTTAGCTTAAAGACTTTGTATTTCGGACATCTGCTTTGAATTTTCTCTAAGAACATTCCTTAATTCTAACTTCTAATAAAAATCATACCTATTGCATAGAATTTCTATTTTTATGTATATATTTTCATTATCTCTATCTAATTAGAGATTTAGAATAATTCCAATATTGCAAAGACATTGAGAAGTAATTATTTAGTGTGGTATTTAACATTATAATAAGTCTATTTTCTTCAATCTTTAATTAATTTTTCAGTCATATTTCTTAAATAATTCTCAACAAATAGGTACTTATGTGAAGTGGTTTTGTTTTCGTTGGATATATTTTATTTATAGAAAAGAAGAATAAAAATAACAAGAAAAGCTTCAGCAATATAAAGATGTAGGTAAAATATATCAATTGTATGAAGTGTTTTAATTTAGTTCAAATAAAACTTACGTATGGCCTTGTATAACCTTGAGATTTGAATCTGTCAATTTCAAAGCTGACAAGTAGAGTTTGTAATTTTTTTTTTCTAAATTTATAATCAGTTCCTAATATAAAAGGGCTTTTCTGATTACTTTGTTTATATATGTGATATTTCTTGTTTGTTACAATGCGATGAAAGTTAAAGGGATCAAGATCTACGAATAATGGTATGATTATCTAAATTTGGCATTACTCATTGTAACCGCGGCCATGACACAAGAGGGCGGGGCTATCGTACAAAGTTGCGCGCCATTGGTCCTGATATTCGCACGTCCTGAAAATGTTGGGCATTCTTCAGTTTGTTTATCTTAAAATGTTTAAGTGCAAAATATTACAGTCAAATATTCAACTTGTAATGTTGTTCTCGCCACATAAGCACGTATGACGTGATTTTTTTTCAATTTCTAATGTTCAGGAATCATTTAGCAGAGACATGCTGGAAAATATTGCGTAAATCTATTTCAGACTAATGACGGAAACAAAGTAGATAAAAATATTGTGTGTTCATCAAACTGCGCGGTAACATTTGCTAGCGGAATTGGAGTGTACATTTATGTATTTCTTAACGTTGATTCCTTGTCTACAGGTGTGGTTCCAAAATGCTCGTGCCAAGTGGCGGCGTATGGTCACAAAGCAAGAGAACAAGATGACAGACAAATGCTCCCCGGACGCTTCTATGGAGATGGATATGTATCACGGCCCGATGGGGTCGATCCAGTCACTTCCTCCTCACAGTCCGACTTACAGTGTAATGGGAGGTCCTCCCAGTCCCAACTCGATGGATTGTCCATAGCCTCAGTTTTGCGCCTTATGAGCGCTATGCAGCTAGTTAGGAATGTTCCTGAATATGTTGTTCAACTGGTAGAAAACTGTTGAAGCCCTAAGCTATGACTGTATATAATGACGATAACTAATTCACTATTTCAACTTAAGGGAAGAAATCCTGAATTTAGTGTGATACATCTGATTTAGAAGTGATTGTTAGTTACATCTAGCAATATGATGCCATCAAACGTAGTGAGTATGTATTAAAGTGGTGGAATATCGTACACGTATCGTTAAAATTGTAACCTATATCGTTGAAGTAGTAGCTGAAATGCCATAGCAGTCTCTTAAATTAAGAGTTCAGTTTTGATTATTAATTCGCTATAATATCACAAGTACTCCACCATACATTGCAAGAGAATATTCATATCAGCGTTTAAAAATACCAGGAAATAGGCAGCGTTGATGCATTTCCATTTATAAAGTTCACATTAATATCTAGAATAACTGGTGACTCTGGAACACCTCGTAAAAATATCCGTCCTTAATGATCTGTCAAAATTTTAATATTAATTACATACAGAGAGATTCATGTTTTGGAAAATAAAGTTAAAGTCCTATGTAGAGACAGTCCTTAGTAAATATTTGTTCGTCAAATAAAATAGAGCTATGTATTTGATATAGTTGCATCTGTGTAATGTATTTTTCCGTTCCACTTATTCATACATGACAATTTTGAAAGTTAAAGATGCGACTTGGTTTCTAAATAATTCCCTACAAGGTACATGACGGGGCACAAGATATCTTAATAAAGTTAATGTAATATCTAATGTCTTTTGTATGTTCAAGTTTATACCAACATTAAATGAACACCACAAAGGACTACTAGACGTAACAAAATTGTATATAAATCAGTAACTGATTAACCAACATAAACAGTAATTACTTACTGCAGTGATTTATTGCAAGATCTTATGTAAAGCTCGGTGAAGCGAAACGGTTTTAATATATGCTATTTATTTATTTTATAAATTAATAATTTAAAACCTAGATTAAGGTAATTTGAAATAAGTAGTTCAATATGAAAATTTCCATAATATAATGTTTATTGATATGACTCTAGTATTAAGTGACTAGATTGGCGAGCGTGTCTATAGTTATTATTGAAGAACGTTGTGAAATACCGTAACTTTAAGATTTGTAAGTAGCAATGTATGCCAGATGGGTACACGCACTGGTAGTTCCTTTTTTTGTATAAATTTATAATATATTAACTGTACTTGAGTAATGAAGAGTTATTTAGCCATATGTAAGCGATTTTTCCATTCAATCTGTAGAACGTAGTGTAATAGTAAATTTAGCAATTTTAATACTCTATAGAATCAAAATTTGCAGTTCCCATTTAGATATACTTCCTCGTGTCACAAAAATATTATAATGATCTGTTAATAAAAACTATTACATTTTTATCATATTTTATTTAATACAAATTCTTACTTCGCCGCTTAAGTGGCGTAGAAAGCCGTTAACACAACTAATGCGCTGACTGTGGCGCGGTTGTCCATGGGCGGCGGTGTTCTCTTAACATATAGGAAATCCACCATCTCAGTCGTCCGCTATATTATAAAAAAATACTCTCCCAAACCTAAACAAAAATTTATTTTTTAAATGAAGTATTAGATTAGGTATGTTATGTAGTATTAGTATTTGAATCCAACGTCTTTTTAAAAAATCATGTGAAAAATCAGTGAATTAAGATTGTTTAGAGTGTTACTTTTGGAAATATAATATATTTTATAATACATAAAAATTGTAGCTATTACAAATATAAGTAATGCCACGTAACAATTGAACTTTTAGGACAAATTATTCTATCAAACACATGATTATTAAATTTTACCATAACAGCTTTATATACTTCACTTTAAGCTTCTTTTCGTATCATATTAATGACAATTCATCATTCATCATCATCATTTCAGCCGTAGGACGTCCACTGCTGGACATAGGCCTCCCCTTTGGACCTAACAGAGAACTAATCAGTTAATATTTTTTATATTTAAAACTATTGTACAGGTTAAAAAGAACTTGTAATCTAATTATTTGTTAGCATTGTAGCTAAGTTGTTTAATAGGTCTACCACAAAGCGAGAGGTATCGGGTTCAAATCCCGGTCTGGAAAATTATAATTTATTTTATAATTTATAGTCTCTGGAAGGGCTTGACAGTGGCCGGGCGATGTCTTAATATTGTCACACCCGTGGCAGAGCCATGCTGAAGCATATGTGGACGCACAAATTGGGCCGGCTCGTCCGAAGTGATACCATGGATTCACACAATACTCAACGTGAAATGGTACTTGTACTATGTTTCGCTGAGTAAGTGAGGATATTAGACGCTCCTGAAGTTATGCCGCTTAAGCGGCGTAAAAAGTCGGCAATACAACCAATGGGTGGATTGTGGCGCGGTTGTCCATGGGCAGCGGTGTACTCTTACCATATAGAAGACCCACCTACTCCGCTGTCCGCTATACTATACAAATAATAAAAATTAGTTCAGCGGTTTCCATGTTATTGTAGCGAGAATAGTGAGATCAGTAAACTGATACCCAAAAACGTGGCCACACAGCTTAACGTAAGTTATTTCATCGCCTGATTTTATCATCATGGTGCTTCATACATCATTTAATTGGGATCGTATTCAGAAGCTAAACTCAAGAATTACGGTCTGTCACATAGGCGCGTTTGGCGGACTCTGAGTTATGTGGTTTTAATTAAAACAATAAATAAGGCCAGGTGAATCGATGGGTGGTCCATTCAGTTTTACAAATTCCCTTCAATCGAGTGGCTAGTGTAACCGTAATGGAATGTTTAATGAGGGAATTATAATTTTTATCAAAACAAAACATGAATTATGCACGACGTGGCGTGGTAGATTTTATTTGCAGGTAACTCAATGCATTCACTGAATGTTAGGTCAAATAGATTAGGATACAAAGGGATCACCCCTATGTGTGCCCTAAAACTGTTTGCCTATAGGAATACCTACCTTACGGCACTTGAATAGTCATTATTAAAGTTCAATTTAAATAAGTATCCGTGATATAAAATATTATCAATAGCACACAGGAAAAAAGCTCTACAGTTTGGTATATATACAAATTTATAGACGATTAGTAGGTACATAACTTGCAATGCCTCCATCTTTGCGAATTCTGATCTAAAGGTATGTCTTTGTTGTGCACCAAACTGGTATCGAGCTCTTCGTAATATGGTATTCACCATTCAAGGATGAAAGAGACACTCAAATGCCGATATTGTGTAATGGAGAGAGACAGCTGGAAAGTCACATAACGGGACAACTTTGCGGAGTTTCGCGGCGTTTTGTTTTATTGACATAAGTAAATAATAATTCTTGGAAACGATATGAAAGGCATTAATTTTACTTTTTTGTCGATTCTCAGAGTAGTATTCGATGCCGGTACAATGACTGGTCTACTGTGACTCAGGAAATACTTGTTTGATATTTCATTGAGAGGAAAATGTTACAATCCTTTTTACCCCTGTCGCAAATATTAATGTGTTATTTGATGCTGTGTGTCTGTCTGCAGTATTGCCTAATCAAAAGGCTTAGTTATAATAAGGATTTTATCTGTAGGAAAGCAACGGAATTCTTTTTTACTAGAAATTATGAAGATCTTTTCTTTTATTTGTAAGATATTTAACATGTTTTGATTGAAATCTTTTTTTATATTCTTTAAGATATTAATTTAAAATATAAAATACTCTTTAGTTAAATACGTATTATTCAATATTTAAAAAAATATAATAATATGATTTGATTATGGTAAGGAATAGTATCTTATTATGTATTTATTTATTTTCCAATAATGATATTGTTTAAATGAAACCTCGAAGATTTTAAAATGTAAGTTTTATTATGAATATAACCTGAATCCGTAAAACATTGATTTAGCTTAAAACAAAACCGTAACGACGGCTTTAGATCCTTTTTATGTGACTGTAATTATAAATCAAGCGACGATGCAATCGTCCGTGCAGTTTAAAACTGTGGGGTGTTAATGCCACATTTGACTCATGCCAAGTACCGTCAGCAAAATGTTTCCCTTAAATATTTTAACTAAAACAATTAGTTTTAGAGCAGATCTATTTTAATAAAAACCATTTTGTTTTATATTCGATTCACAAATATTTTTATATCTGAATTACTTTGTTGAGTGTCCTTTCCAATGAAGTCTCTACCTGTTAACATAACTTAAATGTTTATTAATACTTAGATGTTTTAATTACAAGCTCTTTTTTCTTTTTCTTTTTTTTTATTTTATAGTGGACAATGGCGCACGTAGGACTCCTATATAGTTCGAGAACACCGCCGCCCATGTTGCCGGTTGTATTGCCGGCTTTTAACGCCGCTTAAGCGACTCACTCTGCGAAATACAGTTCAAGTACGGTTTCACACTGAGAACTCTGTGAGCCCGTGGTATCACTAAGGACGAGATGTCCCAATTAATGCGTCAGCGCATGCATAAGCTTGGCTCTCCCACGGGTGCAACAGTATTAAGATACTCGCCCAGCCACTGTCAAGCCCTTCCAGAGACCGAATAAATTATAAATTAAATTATAAATGTCTGGACCGGAATTCGAACCCAATATCTCTCACTTCATGGTAAACTTTTAAAACCATTAAGCTACGAGGCTCTGAATAAATGAATGTTATTTAAATATTTACGGATAAATAGTTGCAAGTGTCAATAATACTAGTTATCCAAACCTACTCGTATGCCACCAGTGGATTAAAAAAAGTAGCAGTGACCGAGCGGTTTAACACTGTCAAACCCATGGGAGAGCCAAGCTGAAACATATGCTGGTGCTCTAAGTGTGCAAGCTCATCTGAAATGATGCCACACTCACAAAATACCAGCGTAAAACAGTTTTCGTTCTGTGTTTCGCTGAATGAGCAAAGATATCAAGGCCCGTGAAATTATATCGTTAAAGCAGCGTTAAAATCCGGCAATACCGCCAAAAACCATGGTTATCCATGGGCGGCTGTTATCTCTTATCACTAGTGTTGCCTAAATGCAAGAACAAGAAGAAACTTAGCCAGTCTTGGTCTTGCGCCAATACACCTAGTATTGGTCTTTGGCTTGGTATTGCGCTCCCAGTCTTGGTCTTGTTCTTGCAGCAAGAGTCTTGCTAGTCTTGCAATTACCTATTAGATTATTGATATTTATTAAAGTCTATTTCAGATCTTAGAAAAAACTTTCAGAGTAGCAACATTTTGAGTTTGAATTAGCATAGAAAGATTTAAAAAGTCTAAAGATTTAAGTAATGGGAAATTTAAAAAATGCCAAAAAAATAGCTGCAAGACGCAAGAGTCTTGCAGTCTTAGTCTTTTTCTTGCTCAAATCTTACACGGTTAGTCTTGGTCTTGTACAAATGCAAAACCAAGTCTGAATTTGGGCAACATTACTTATCACAGGAAAGACTCGTTTGCTCCGCTGCTTGCATGCGCTGCAAAATAGAATCACAAAAAAAGGAATCATCAAATAAGAACTATTGCTTAATTTATGAATATAGACAATTTCGACCCATAGAATGGCGTAGTGTTATGAACCTACTGAAACATTAAACTATTTAATTCTGAATATTCAGCGCAATACGCTACTTCATAAACCTGTTAGGAATTTTAGTTAAAGTTAAAATTTATCAACATGAAAATACAAACACTTTTATTTTGTTTTGTTTTTAATTTCTATTAAATAGAACGGGACAGGTGTGTCTCTTTGTAGGTTAGAGATCACCGACGCCTATGGACAACTTTTGATTGTGTTGCCGATTTTTTACGATGCCTAAAATGGTATAACTTAATGGGTCTCTATTTACTCCGCGAAACAGTACCTGTAAATATTTAACGCTGTCATTTTATAGGCTCATGGGTCATAGTATCCAGATAATGTGGACCAATTTTTGCTTCAGCATTGCTTTTCCCCGGGTAATACGATGTTATGGAAATTTATGGCAATAAATTATAAAATATATATACAAACCGGGGATCGAATCTGGAACCCATGCTTTTGTAATGGGTGTATTGAAATGCCAATGTCAAATACTATTTTAAAAGAAAACACAAATGGGTATCATCGCTAAATTATATTTTAATTTCGATACTATTTGTGATAATTTCTTTGACAACTCACAAGCTAAGTGATACAATTCGGTTGTGAGGCTTGCGGTTCATGTAATCGATCAATACAATATGATGACAGGCAGGTAGGTGGCGCCCGAAGCCGGTTTTTTCTTTCGCTAGCACGGCCGCACGGTGTCTCAAAATAACAATATATTTTTACTGTTATTTAAAAATGTTTAATATTAAATCCATAAATAGCTTGAAAAGTTGTTCCGAAAAATTCTCATAAAGAGTTTATTATGTTTTATTAACATATCTCTTGTTATTTTGCCACATTTCTTATGCTATTTTAATATTGGTATCTTTTATTTATTCGTCATCATCATCATTTCAGCCATAAGACCTCCACTGCTGGACATAGGCCTCTCCCTTGGACCCTCATGAATATCTCTCGGAGAGACTTGCAATTATTTTTTTTTAAATTTGTTTATTATATGGGTATAATAGCTGGGTATAGTTAGGATTTGGTGGTAATTTGTTATATTAAATAGTTTTTATGCAACTTTCAAATGTATTTTCTTTATGTATTCATTAGCGGGTTATCAAGTACTTTTTGTTTTTAAATATGTGATATAAATATATTTATATGTGATAAAAATATATTTTTATTTTTATTTGTCATTTAGTTGTAAGATACTTTAAATATTGACTTATTATTTCGTTAGGATTAATAAACATGGACCCTGTAAGTAGAACTTATCCATGTAAATTTTATTCGTTTTGATTCATTCATACTTTAGACACATTACTAACTGGTATTAGTAACAATAAGAGAACAAAAAGTGGGTACTAAATGAATACGAACAATTGAATATCCCGAATCGAATTTGCCATCGTGTAGGTAAGCCGAAGGCATTGATGGCTAACATTAATTTGGTTTCAGTCAGATAAAATCTAAATCACAATATTTAGAGGCGGCGAGAGATCCGATGCCTTATGTCATGTGCAGTCAATGAATCAAATATAATTGATGGAGCGCCGGCTTAGTCGTGCGATGACGTTGTCAACCCTATCATCTCTACACGGGTTATTGTCACTTTCAGAACGTGTAATGTTTGAACCCGGATATACATATATAAGGGATGTAGGTACCTGAACTTAATAAGGTTAGCCATTTGCTAATTAATGTTTTATAAAGAGACATGACGAACCATTGTTTGTGTATTTTTGAAGAAAATGCGTTTTACTCGTGGGAGAGCCATCCTGAAGTATATGCTGATGCACTAATTGGTCCGGCTCGTCTGAAGTGATACCATGGGCTCACAGAATACTCAGCGTGACACGGTTCTTGTATTGTATTTCGCAGAGTGAGTGTGGATATCGGAGGCTATTAAAATTCCGCATAAGTGACGTAAAAAACCGGCCATAAAACCATTGCGCGGACTGTGGCGCATTTGTCCATGGCCGGCGGTGTCCTCTTAACATATAAGAGATCCACCTGCTCCGTTGTTCGCCTTACTTTAAAAAAATACCAATAGTTACGAATGTAACGTTAAATAATAATGTAAGAAGTAGGTATTTTATTTGTTTTATGTTTTTATAGACTAATAAATGGTATAAACAAATAATATATTTAGAACGTCCCCAATGAGACTTATCTCATTGTCAATGTAAATTTATTTTTCTCTATTTCTTGAATTCACTACCCTACAAGTTTGGTAACACGAAAGCAAGGTTATATTATACGTTTATATATAAACGTATAATATGTTGTATAATATGTAATTTATATATATATATATATAACCTGTATATATATATTACTGAAACAACACGAATGAATACTAAGAAATATGTACATTACAGTGAAAAAGTTTTCTAATAGAATTGCGCTTCAATCCCTATTTTGAATTATAGCTTCCAATACGAAAGCGATATTGTAGAGCGTAAATGCTCTTAAATATATATTTTTAATAAAACGAAGAGCAAAAATGCTCTTACAGTCAATTACTGAAGGTTTATTTTTATTAATCAAAAAGCCAGTTAATCAGAAACATTTCTCGCCACGTGGCTCTCCCTGGGCCATCTCCCGCCCCATTGTTACGGTCAAAAGCGAGCAAAAGCTCACGTACCTTTCACCCTTCACGAGAACAAAGGATCGAGTATCCTTGGGAATAAACTATGAAGTTTTCGACAGCAGGTATTGTTAATGTGGCTCTCTGTGAATTTATTTTTTAATTCTCTTGGCTAAGTAGCAGCTATTTTTTAAATTGAATTTGGAAATTTCATAGTATTCCACGATTTTACTGTCTACTATTATCATGATATTACTACTTTAAACCTTACGTATAGCGAAAGAAGATTTTCAGATCAGATAGTTAATTAAGTAAGAAAAAAAAGAAATAAAATGTTTTATAAGTTTTGTTCATAGAATGAAAATCAAGTTTGCAAATTCATAGTTGGAATAATCTCAATTTACACTTAGCTCAACATCACACGAAATTGCTAAAGTTGCATTTTATACAAAATCATAAATTTAGTGTCTCAAAGGAGCTTTCTATTGAATTAATTCTCATTATTTACTACGAATATACGAGCTACACCTGCACGTTCATATTAGGGACGCACATAGTCATCGCTTTTAAGTAGAGTAGTTTACGCTGGATCTTAATTATCTACTATTGAAACAAATTCAATTAGCGTGAAAAGTTATGAATAGCTTATGCCTTATTTACTACTCAGCGTGAAACAGTATTTGTACTGTTTCGAAGAGTCAGTGAGAATATCCGCTTAAAAGGCATAAAAAGCCGGCAACACAACCGATGCGCGGCCTGTGGTACGGTTGTCGGTGGGCAGCGGTGTTCCCTTACCATATAGGAGACCCACCTGCTTCGTTGTCAGCTTTACTATAAAAAATACTACTGAACATATTTTAATTGAACTTTTCTATAATGAGCTTATACAACCAAATAACACATAGACTATAATTTATAATCATGTTGTGTGAATTGGATAAAATATAATAAAAAATGTCAGATAAGTCGGGCGATGTAGGCCCGTAACACTAATTTCGTCAAAAGTTCTTCATGAATTCCGAACTCCTACTGTGTTTGCTGATTTTTGTAATATTTGAATATATAAGAACATGAAAGCTCATAATGCAAATATTCATCAATCACATCTACATATTTAGTAGCGCCAAATAAATATTCCCGCCCAATAAACATGTTAAATCAAGTAAAAACAAATATACCAGTGCGAAGTGAATAGGTCACGCGTTCGACACGTGTGCTAACAAATCCTACTCGATTTCAGGCGTATAAAATGAACCGGTGAAAGCCGACAGGCCTTCCTAATGAGCGTGAGTCTTCCGTGGGGAACAGGACACTCGGCTGAAGGACTCCCCGTTGAGCTCTTCTCACACAGTCAAAGCGGAAACACGATATTGTGCTATTTCTTGTAATTCACTGGAAAACGTAAAATATACAAATCATCTTCATTATTTCTGCCGTAAGACGTTCACTGCTGGACATAGGCCTCCTTGGACTTCCATGCATACCTGTCGGAGGCGACCTGCATCCAGCGACTTCCGGCGACCTCTATAAGGTCGTCTGTCCACTTGCCGGTCCGTGGTCTCCACTCAAACACTTATATACACATATATAACTTTGACGTAATAAATTAATATAAATATTAATCTTTTGTGAAAGACTTGATCTATTGATATGAGTTTTTATTTAATACAAAATATTTATTATCTTTTATTTTTGGAATTGACGTAAAGTTTATTGAATAAATTTAATTATTAAGTAATATTAAGTATATTGCACCTACACCTACACCTACAGTGATTATATTTCATAATTAAATACATATTTGTCGCGTCAAAATGTGAAGTAATTTTAATAAACAAACAATTCAATTAAAATAATATCTAAAATATAAAACTCGATTTTCATGAAAGGAAAAAGAATTCATATTGATTTAAATTTTGATTTAAGTACTAAATTTTTTAAAAATTATTAAATAACCCTAGGCATTCATCGAGTGGTATTTATAATAAACCTAATACTGCTCTTAACCTCTCGAGCCCCGTTAAATAGCTTGTTTATGTTGATCGAATCACGTATCACCCACGATCGGTTGTATTCTATTAGGCTTGTGCTAATCCTCCCCTATTTGCTATGCGATCCGATTACACGGCCTAAAAGAAGTTTATGACAAAAAAATAATAAAAACCGCTATAATAGGCACGTGGCGAAAAATAATAAAGTTGGCAAAGAGGTCGGTAATGAAGAGAGGCGCGTGACGCAACGCGTGCGGTGGTGTTCTCTAATGAGTGCGCGGCGCGCGACCACAGCCGGGGCTCCACGCTTCGTATCGGGACTTCTAGTACCAACGCGACTCCATACTCGATATCTGTGAGATACTTGAGCAAATTATTACCTACTCAATCATTCAATTACGAGAGATTCTTTCGCTGTGATTGGAAACGGCCTTCGTGTCTTTATCCACATTGTGTTATACACAGATTAACTTACCCGTCAAAAAAGAACAATAAAACTTAATAGTGACTTACTTCAATATTTTTTTAGAATCTATGAAATTTCCATTTATTTTCCAATAGGTAAGCATTAACATTCCAACTGTATTCAAATTATATGTATCAAAACCAAGCGCTTTACATTGAAGTAAGTCAACGCAACGCAGTCATATGAATTAGTTTTATGTTTATTTAAAGGAGAGACGTCTGTATTTTTATTTGAGCTTCAAAAGGCAAATATTGAATAGGTTTTACACAAGAAATGAATCATATTTATGTACCTTATCTACGTTTTGATTCGATTTCAACAGTATGAATGTGTTGAAATTTCAACATAGATTAATATTCAATAGTGGGACGATTTATCAAACGCAACTGATCACTACACCTCAGTATAGCTAACTGGTTGACGACAAAACAGTTTTGTCAACGGTCTTATTGCTGTGTACTAAAGGCTAAGACACATTGACAGCCTTCGTAGTCCGAAACCGGTATAAAAAACAGTATGGCTAATGAAGTGACGATTCTTTAATTATTAATATTGTATATCTACATTTTTACTTATTCTATAGTGGACAACGGAGCAGGTGGGTCTCCTAAATGGTAAGAGAACACCGCCGTCCATGAACAACCGCGCATTGGTTGTGTTTAGTGTTGCCCAAATGCAAGACCAAGACCAGACTTAGCCAGTCTTGGTCTTGCAGCAAGAGTCTTGTAAGTCTTGC
>DWCF01002092.1:0-25868 GCA_018230265.1 Delias oraia | reverse complement strand
CTCGAGAACCTTTCTTCTCCATCGGTTGTCGGTTCGTCGAGCGATGTGGCCAGCCCATTGCCACTTCAACTTACTAAACTTACTATATATAATAATCAGCAAGAAAATGACAATTTAATTACATTTTAAATTTAACGAAGTTATATTTAAAGAAACTAAAGTTTTTTATTATTAATATATTAATTTATGTGCCATCCAAAAGTATTATGATAATCTAATTACTGTTTTACTAGTCGCCGATAGAGTGGGCCGGTTCTCTTACCTACTTTAAAGTTTTGTATATTTTTACATTATAATTTATTTAAGTTGTTCG
The DNA here is from genome assembly GCA_018230265.1 of Delias oraia. Lineage (NCBI taxonomy): Eukaryota > Metazoa > Arthropoda > Insecta > Lepidoptera > Pieridae > Delias > Delias oraia. Next base: position 25,555 of record DWCF01002092.1, on the reverse strand, counting down.
CGTATTTTCTGCCTAAGTCCAGATAGCTAGTATTCGCTACTCGACCAGGGAGTGCTTAAAAAGTTTAATTTTATGAGTTAACCACTTCCACGAGTCACTGGCTGGTTTTTTCGGTTGCGATTTTAATAATTCCACAGGTTTTAGCCCAAGGGAGAAATTAGGCTATAAATAATACAATTTACAATTTTAATACAATTTTAGATATTTTACTTACAGAAATGTGCAAATGTTTTTAATTTGGTTATTTAATTATTATTTATATTTTATCACAATATTGAGCTTTTATAAACTTAACATTCAGGGATGTCTCCTAATGGCTACGTTCTCTCTTCAAACTTTGATTAAACTTAATTATATTTGATTTAATTCAAATTCCAAATCCCCTAGAACTACGATCATTGTCTATATCCATTGATTGTGCTTGTTCAGAACAGGTATTCACATAATAGAAATGGGTTAGCACAAACATTGATATTAATTAGTGAGTGAGATGTCAAAAACGGTGCTATTCGTTATCCCATGGCTTAATTACAGTATTTCGATGTGCTTTGCTGGCCGTATCAGTTATATTATGCACGCGCTTCTCTTCCGTTGTACTAAGTCTGATGTTTTACATTTACTAATCAGCACAAAGATATATGTCATCAGTGAAACACTAAAAAATACCGAACGCTATACTTGCTCGGTACTTATGGTGTTACCTAAGCATTTTATTGTTATTATTCTTGCTATAACATTATATTCTGCCACAGAGTCTATTGAAGTTGCAATAGCGTAACTTATATACAAAATATTTAATATCATATTTTAGAATCGTTTTTTAGGTTGGTTAGGACTCAAATACATTGGATCTGGTTTAGGTATTGTAAGTAATAGCAACGTTAAAATATTTTAAGCACAAAACTGAAAGTGTAAACTTCTAATTCCGTGCAGTGAGAGTGCCGAGCCTCGACCTCCGACCCTCCCGGATATTAATAGTGAATGCTATTAACCCTGTGTATACAAACGAAACACAATAATTAAAAATAGTTTATAGTGAAATTCGTTCTGAATCAATTAGTAAGACCATAAAGCCCATAACAAATTTATATCACATGCCTTGTTAAGTATATTTAAAGAAATAATAATATATAAAAAATAATAATAATAACAATAAATAAATATTCATTTATTTAGTGTATTTAGATATTTAGATAGTGATTACAATCGCGTCACAAGATGTAAACGGTTAGGCTACGAATCACCATTGCTTTTTACTGCAAGATATCTTACCACTATATTTTCATTGTCACGTTTGCCGCCCATGACCCACCGCTATTTCCGTCTGTAGTGCACGTACACACCTCTTACTTCAATGTGACCGTCGAAAAAGGCTTTTGTTTTAAATAAATATTCCGAAAAAATCTTTTCTTATGCCGAATTTTTTCTACAATTACCTTCAAATCAATTAGGTACAAACTATTCTATTATATGTTAATCAGTTAAGTCTTGTTTATAATCTCCACAAATATTAGCCCAAATGCACTATACGGAACCCAGAAATAGATTGAACACAAAGCGTTAAGTGTTACTAAATCCGGTGTATCGATGATTGCCGGATATGAGGTACACGAGGCGCACGCAAAGCGTGACGTCACCATATCGATTCCAAATTAAATGGATTGTGACAAATTGAACTCCTGAAGGCAATATCAATAACTGAAAACTATAGATTAAAAGATACATTTAAAACTATCCAATTCAATTTATTTTGAAGTTTGACTGTCACAAAAATACATTATAACTGTTTTGAACAGTCTTAAAAAAATTATAATTTTTTTATTTTATCGGTGGGTCTTTTATATGGTAAGAGAACGCCGCCGCCCATGGACTACCGCGCCAAAGTCCATGCATTGGTTGTGTTGCTGGCCATTTACGCCGCTTAAGCGGCACATTTAAGGCCATACGATGTCCTCACTCACTCTGCGAAAGAGTATAAGTACCGCTTCACGCTGAGTATCCTGTGATCCCATAGTATCACTTCGAACAAGCCGTTCTAATTAGTGCGTCAGAATATTCTTCAGCATGGCTCTCCCTCGGTAATCACTATACTGATAAATGTATGTATTTTACATTTATAAAATTGTTTTAATTATTGATAATAAATTGGAAAATTTTATTAAATATTTTACTTTTATGAATTTGAAACCCGTTATACACCTGCAGGTTATATGAGTTTCAGTCACTGCAACTGTACCTCCCTCTACATAACATCAATCAGTAGCTCATATAAGGCATGATGAATTCTCACAGCACTTCCTGCAGAATGTATCGAGCCCGGGGGAGCGCAAGCTTCAAGATACGTAATTACCTATCTTCATTTATAAATGGCAATTGTTCCCCGGAATACATTACATGGCTACGAAGCAACCACTTGCTATTATTATACAGTAAAGGAGTTTGCAAGACAGATTCTTCTAGGAACTATAATATTTCTTACGATAAAGCATAATAGATTCCATTCTTTCTTTCTTCTATCTTCGTTTCTTTTTTTTAAATTTTATAGAGGACTACGGAGCAGTTGGGTCACAGGGGTTTAAAATCATATATCATGCCAGAGAAAAATATACAGCCCTATAATTTAACTTTACAAGCAGCGTTTAAGTGATGATGTTTTGCTTCCAATACTGACAAGTTTGGTATTACTGCTACGTGATCATGCAGAAGCGAACTAAATATTTTGGCTCCTCACCTGTTCATGGTATATTATTTGTCTACAGAGGCTCTTGTCCTATCACACATTTATTCTGTGTGACACCAAAAATTGGTTCTTTATTAGAAGTGCACTTTATTTATACTATTGCTAATGACTGTATATAAAGTTTGGACTTATGAATCGGCAGAAATTGAGGTTGAATTACACTCGCGTGCAAGGGCTGGTGGTATCCATCCAGTTCAAAATAATTATATTATTTCAGATTCATTTATTTCTGTAATTTATTTCTACGTATGTTATTATGTCGTTAGTTTTCCATGCGTGTAGTTCTTGAACTTTATTATTTGTATTTTTTACACCAAAACTGCCTCGCTATAACTATCAATATATTTTACCAATAATGTATGAATAAATAACTCAAAACAGCGAAACTAAAACAAGTTAAAAGAGTAATCAATCAGCACACAAGCAAAGTTAAAAATCAAATAGTAGCGGATCGGAAAGCAGGTCAGAGCGGGCGTCACTCGGTGACGTCACTACACTCACACTGACAACCCACTGCACTGAGCGCTCATACAAATGCATCGCTTAGGGCACGCACACAGAGAAACAGCTTTTAAAACACAATTATCCGTCAAAGAATTTTAATAAAACCTAATTACTGTTCAATGAAACAAAGAAATTTATGTTGATTTAATAACATTTTTTTTAAAACTTTTGTAGAAATTTTAATAAGTAAAATTGATAATATTGGATACTTGTTTAATAGGCATCTTTCAACGTAACATCGAAGTTTCTATGGAATTGAAATATACGATGAGTTTTATAATTACTTGATTATTATAATTTGGAAATTTTTGCTACTTTCTTCGTTTTACATTCAAACAATTTAATAATTTTTTTACATTTAAAATTTTTTATCAATTGAACATTCGATAATTAGAATCATTTAAAAATTACACTATTATCTACCGATTTGTATGAAATGCTTGTATACATTTTATAATTTAATTTGGACCATCTGTTTGTAAAAATATAAATTGTCTGTCTATAATGTGTATTGGACCGACACGATTTTGTGACTCAGAAAACGAAAATTTTCACTGTGATTACAATACTTTACTTATATTACACGTGTATGTAATATACTACTTTAATATTCTAATTCACTAATATACAAGTAACATATTTACATCTTATAAAAAATGTATCAACTACCAAACCTTTAAGGTATTGACATTTTGAGATAAATATTTTAAGAAAAATTGTTGAATATTTAACTATGTTATCTTAAATTATTAATAAAACATTTCGTAAGCTTGACATAAAGGCCGTATTTTTGCAAACTGAAACCTTCTAAAACGAAATTTTCGCTGTTATATTATTTTTGTAATGGTTCTATCAATACAAATATAACGCAATTCCAATGAGAACAATATAAATATTAGATACGCATTTAACACCTCTACGCTTCACTTAAATTCGTGAAATATCACTATTGGCATCTGCTGCTAAGATAGAAACACCCACTGCAAATCCACATCAGCATTGAGTGCTAAGTTTTGACTCACTTTGCTGTTCTACTTTTTGACGTGATGAATCACAAAGGCCACCGTTTGATAAAATATTATAGGCAATCAGATAGTCGAATAAAGAAGTTATATTACATCCGAATATGCCCCTATTACCTACTACAAATTTCAAAGGAAATTTTTAATAGATAAGCAATACAGATGTTAAGACAACTACTCTATCAAAGTTTATTAAATATTAAAAGTGTCTTATAGGTTCATTTCAAGCTTTCTTGCTCGTCATTTCTAAGCTAGCTTTGGTTGCGTAAACATTTAGTAAGTTATTAATAGTTCCAATAGTATATAAACATGTATACATTACTGTATATAACTATACAATACATTTATTTATAACAAGAATATTCATGTCGTTACATTTTTTTATTAATAAATATATTATATACACTATTTAATTATATATTTATTTGTTCTACACAAATAGGAGTTTAAACAACTCCCCCATGCTCTAGAAGACCTCTAGCAACATCCACCGCTTCGCTCTGTAGCTAAATATTGCGGTGGAAACTGCATTCTTAACCGACTCAGGCAGTCTGCCGAAGAAATTAAAATTATTATTTAAATTAGAGTATGTGAACACAAAGAATTACATTCATTTTAGACCTCATGTTTCATAGAGCCATTTACTGCTCAAGACCTACACAATCGATATCTAAAAAGAAATAATGTAAGTTTATTATTTCAAAACAACCGGGTTCGATTCCCGTGCTGAGTACAGATTTTTTTCATGTATGAATGCAGTTTTTCTTCTTATTAAAATTGATGACATGGCTCCTCAGAACGGATCTCTTCTAGCTTCAGACTTTCCCATACTGACCGATTTGTAAAAGACAACCAGTATACCTTATATGAAGAATATATCTAAACATAGACCTGAATGTTAATATTCAGTTCGTTTGTCGGCAGGACTCGTTTGTCCTCTTTATTCAAACTTATTATAAGTTTGTTGTTATAGCCAATCTTTAGCATTATTGTGCATGCACTCTATGCGTAAAAGAATATAATTTTATTTCTTCCTTTTATGAACAAGATGTGTAAATGTTTATTTGAAAACCAAACAATCCCACACACTCATAACAATCTCGTAGACACTAAATGTTTTATGAGTGCTTTCGTTCAGCAAAGAATGAAATTGAGAGTGAATCCTATGAATATTATTCGTTGTTAGTCTAACAGTTTTTCATATTAATTTCCTTATGTTCTTTCATAAGTACTAAAGTCAATCATTAATAGATTCAAATTTGATGACACATCCAAATCTCACATTGTCATGGCACAATGATCTCTTGGTGTTAAATAAAATGTTGACTAAAAATTATTCGGCTTGGTAGTAAATCAAAAAAGTATACATTAAATACAAAAAGTACACTTATAACAATTAATTACCTATATAAATTGATACCATAAAAACTGGGTTTCTTACTTAAATATGTTTTTATAATTAAAGTATGCATATACAGTTAAATTATAATTATATAGCTTATATAATTTTTATATAAACTATCTGCACATGAAAATCCAATTAAGAATGATTCTATATTTTTTATGATTAAAACAAACTCCCGAACAGGCATAAATAAAGATAATCACATAATGACCATAAGTATAATTTTACCACAGTCGATTTAGGTACGTAGCATATTTAATATATAATACGGTCTTTTCTGACAAAGCCGTAAGTTCAATATAAGCAAACCATAAATTGTAATTACTCTCATTATAACAGCAGTGCTGATTGAAAATAAATTAAAATGAACAAAATATCTACAAAGCACACCACAACATTCTCGAATAATAGTGAACAAGTTTAAGTACAAGATAGATCTCCCTTTGTTTTGACTCCATTTCAATAATGATATTGCATTTTAAGACGAACGAATTTCTTTCTTATTCAAATTATCTCTGAAATGCGACCATTCCCAACATTCTTATATTCACAGGGACTTACTTTGATCTGAAGATCTAATAAATACAGCAATAATAGTCGTTTACAGTTGAAAGTATTTATAATAAATATTTAGTTATGAGTTTCATGCTTAGTGACAGCTTTTACGAACAAAATCAAATTATGTATTTTTTATATATATAATGTGTTGTTGCTTAACCAAATATTTATATAAATAAAAACTACTCAAATCTATGGATTAAAACGGTAAATAAATAAAAATATAATTTTTACATTTTTTTCTTCTATATCATTCAAATTTAACTTTGCAGTTGAAACGGATTCTTTTTTTATAAAACTCGAGGAAATTAACGGGCCAAAGCCTCACCTGTGATAAGTGGTAAGTCGCCCACGAACATCCTTAGTTAGCTGAAGTTGGGCCTCGGATGCGCTGTTAGCCTCTTTTAAAATATTGCTATATTTAAATATATATATTAATTTAAAAGTATATGAATATATCAATTTAATGGTATTAACAGATTTTTGTAACTCAGAATGCCAAACCAGGAGTTGCGAACTAATTTTTTGAGCGACATTTATAATACCTTTATTTAATATTATAATAGTATTTAGTATTAGATTAGGTGTATGAAACATGTACATCATACATACTTGAAAACTTTCATATAGCAATCAGAGGAAAAATAGCGAGCATTGTAGATACAATATTCATTATTTTCCCCAGTTTCATTTCATATTCCACTTGCCTGTACGTCAAGTACTTTCTGCTGTTGCGATCTCATCTCGACACACATTTTAGGCAACCCTACATGAAAAACATGTACCTCATTTTTACTATCATTACCAAGACAAATATGTCTGTTACAACCAATAAGTATTTAAAACCAATACAGCTACAATTAGAGCCCTGGCTTGGCTGCCGTGACTCTCGTCACGTGGAAGGTTGACTTTTGACAAATTTCGCTTCAGAGTAACTGCTCCTCTGTAGTATAAAATCTCAATTGATACATTTGCTTAAATCGTATGACTTACACGATTTCCTATTTATCTCCACAATGTTGAGTAGCATCGTAAACGAGCGCTCGACACATATTTCAGAGCTGTACATGAAAGTATGTGTACCAACCATACTCCAAGCAAACGCGATTATAATGCAACGCGCAGTGTACAAACACCTTTATTCCTTTTATATTGAATATGGTTTAGCTGGGTGTATACCAATCCACATCCAGCTGATTTCATAGGATTTTTAATTAGGTTTCAGTAAAGAATGTGTAACACTTAAAGCACATATTTCATCACAAGTTCACCAAACGGAACTTACGTAAATGTAAAGGGTTTGTTCTCACCTTATCACGGGTGGAGCACACATACGAAGGGTGCACCGAGTGTCTCAGAGAGTCAGAGGTTCGCGCGGGGCGTGCACGTGCGCGCCTCGTGCAACATGGCCGCGCCAGCACGCGCTATCGACCGTGCGCTGGCCCGCCGCCTAGCGACTGACGCGCGAACATTGCGCGCGCAATCACTGCTTCTCACCCCTCGCTCGCCGCCCCAAGCCCGGCCCGAACAAACAGCCTAGCCAGGGCTACCATTCCCTAATGTTTCAGACCCAGCTAACAAGCTATAAGGTAAATTACCACAAATCATACACTAAAGATGAGATTTTTGAACTCAATAGGTAAATTCATAATCTCTTCTCGTTACTAACCAGCATTTAGAATGTGATAATACAAATTTAATGCAATTCATAAAATGTTTGAATAGGACAACCCTAATGTCAGCTCGAGATAGATTTTTCAAAATAATTCAGCATAAAGTTCTACGAATCCTAATCGAAGTATAATTGATATTTTAATCATGAGCCCAGTACAATTTATAAGTGCCAAACCCAGGATGCGTGTTTATTTTTGGGTAGTACATCTAGAATGGCGCGTTCCCGTCGGCATGACAACGGACCCCAGACGCGAGCGATTTCCACGATCGCTCCCGACAGCGTTCCGAGGAAATACGACCGGGTGCCCTGAAAACGAACCTAGGTACACCTGTTTTTGGAAAAAGCCTTGATAGATTACCTGCGAACGTGATGTTATGCGGCCCGTAATTATTCATGCTGCATTTTATACGCTTTGCTTTTTAATTATGAATAAGATTGAAGTTCCGTTGTCGTGACGGCTTTTTTTGTTATATTTAGCCGAGTCTGTTTTGATCACACTTTATAACAATTATAATTGTATAAAAACTAAAAATGATGCGTAATAATCGCAGGATATTTTTGTTCCAGTAAATTAGTACTTCATAAGATCTGTAGCAATTTTGTACCATGTGCTACGATTACATAATATATGAATTTCTCGTAAAATTGAAATTTTTAAACATTACGTTGCTAGAATTTACTTCCTTGTTATTTTAAAATGTATAATTTAAGGAGATAATTTTAATCCTAGATCACTAACCTTATTTTACAAACCTTCGTTGTTTCGTCTACGCCGTACAAAAGGGGCAAAGGTAAGGTTTATGCAATAAAAAATTCCATATGTGTTTTACTTATTTCTTAGAATAACCATTTGTTATAATTCTTAAATGACTAACTAGAAAAAATACTAAAAATATATAATATTAAAATTAAGTCATAAAATCAGCATACTAAAGAGATTTTTTATAAAAAACTATTAATTGATATATTTGTGACAAATAACAAGTTTGCGCTCGCCACCAAGGTAAAAGCGGCTATTCCCGCAAATCAACGTCTGAGTGCCGATTTGCGCGTGGGATGTGAAGTATCACTGGAGCCACCCTAGCTCTCCAAGAAATTTCAGCAGCCGCTTCGGATTGCCGCCGATGTCGGAGAACGACCCCGGAGTCCCGAGGTGTTATGCCCTGTATACTGCTACTTCTATACACTCTAAAAGGACATGAGCTGCTGTTTCGTCCTCCTCCATGCATGCTCTACATAGGGGCTCTCTATAACGTACAGATGTTAGTTAAAAGAACCGTATCCTGTTAATGTACCAATCGTCGTCACATAAGGATTTATGCACTTTTTGCCACAACTTTTTGTCATTATTCGCTTTGCAGGGGGGGAAATGCACTATTTTTGGCGATAGGAAATGTAACTGCAACTTGTCTTTGATCAGTATCATATGTAAAAATAGAACTGCTGGCTCCTAGTCTATTCAAACTTGCTGTCATTGACGTACTAGGTAACAGGCTGACGCATCCTATCTAAAATAAGAATATATTTGAATAAAAATAAAGTAAGTTCTCATTTTAATGTTAATGTTGATGGGATATTAAGGACAAATTTTACAAAACACCAAATAATTATAACATCAGAAAAGAATTAAAAGTTACTCTGCGTAAAAAGAATAAAAAGTAACGTTAATACTAACCTTAGTCAATTCGACGAACAGCGCACACAGGATACTTACACAAAAAATACATATGTGGCCTCTCAGGTGGCCAACGTTCTCGCGACGGTCCGAGGTTCATGTCTCGCAGGAGACGCCCTTGCGCTAGTTGCGAAACAAAACAAACTCTGTGAAGCTGTAAAGGCCTTGTACCAATAGCGTTAGTCATTTCAAAAAAAGCTGCTGACTACCGTTGAAGTTTACTCATGTCGAGGAACTTTAAAAACATGGAAATGCGATTTTTTTAGCATTATCTACAAAGCTTTTGACACCAACAAAATGATGGATTATGTGCTTTAGATTTACTTTGAGAACGGTCTGTACATAAATTGTCTCAAGAATGGTATCGGAAACGTCAAGCTCCTCTAAATTGACCTTGGAGTGCAGCTACTTGTTTGGAAAGTTTTTTTTATATATTTAGTTTTTACATTTGCAGGCGAACTACTTCCGTGTTTACTAGTGCTGGCTAAATTTCAATGTGAAGGCAAAATATCATATACCTTATCTGCAATATCAGCCAACGAATCTAACGATCCCTGGATGGCTGCGATTACGGTTTTTATTATCTACTACACCACAGAGTAGTTAATAAATCACCTGTAACTGTATTACCAGTAACAGATCGTAGATACCGCAAAAAATGCTTTATTTCTCCTAACTCTTCAGGATCTCGCAATTGCTTCACTTTATTTTGTTAAGAGGCTGATAAACGTTTCCCAAGTATATTTTGGCAGTCTACGGATTAACAGAAGGTGGATTATTAATTAAATCTTTTACCTCGTTTGTAAATTGATAATCCACATTGTAAAATTTTGTAGATCCCGAAGTAATACCTGCCAACATGAATATCCCTTCGATTTGTGAAAACGACAAAGCTGGTGCTTGTAGCCAGAAAAATGGTACCTTCAATGAAATCCGATTAACTTGTCCACTCCACGCCGCGTGGGTACTAGTTTGGTCATCGCGCATTTTATCTTTGTTTTGACTTACCTGTATTCCTTCTTCGGAGTCACCAATGTAGATAATGTTTGTTTCCCAATAGGTGATTAAGAATAACACTTCATCAAATAGAACTAGTTATATTTCGTATGGAATACGTTAGAAGGAATTTACAGAAAGAAAAATAAAGCGAAGAAATAATTACATATATACAGAACTGAAGAAGACTAAATTTAAACAAACAATGATAGAAATTACGAATAAAAAATTTAGGTAATGCGTACCGCGTAGAAATTAGTAAAACAGAGCGTATATTCGCTACGAGAAAGGATTTTTGCATTGCGGTTGTCAGCGGCCGGACTACTCGTTTAGCACGCCGTCGCGCTTACGCACTGAGCAAACGCTCGGGCTTGTTTGCCAAATAATATTATAATATAAAATAATAATTCATGATGCACTACAATGCTATACTATACTTAAAATCCGTCGAGTACTTTTTGTTTCTAAAATAAATATATAGACAGAAAAGTTTTACTAATTGCATTTTTGGCATCAGTATCGATCACTAATCAATATCACCCTCTGATATTTATTTTGGAAATATATTTAATTTAAAAAATTGACTTCTACAGATTTATAAAAAATATAGATGGTCACATTTTTTTTTATTGAGGAAATTGAGAGATATGTTAGCTTATATTATGATAATAATATCATAATAATTTTTATTATATCATTATATTATTTTTATTATGTCTTTATATTATTATAAAGATAATATTATGGAATCTGATGAACATTATTACAACATGAAGAAGGAGAAAGAGAAAGGTATCATATTCTACTCGCTTGTGTATACGATTGTCCCGCACGTCTCATTTAACAGTTTTATTCCACGGACTTTTTCTTGCGGTTTTACTATCACATATTTTACAGTTCGGTGGCGCAGCTAAATCTCTATCTCCTGCAAGCCTGCCGTAAGAAACTTAGTTCCAATATTTGAATTAACTCAAGTAAAATTTTCATATCATTACTTGTGAATAAATGAAAATAAGATTTTAAAATAACTAGAGCAGTAAAAAGTTTAGTTTATGTTTAATTAAATTTAGCACAGAATATATTTATAGGTTAGCTAATAATTGACATATTGCTACGGCGAAACCTTTAGCTCGCCTACCGTTTGCATTAAGCTGTAAAGGCCACTCTGACAGTGACATACCCATTTAAAAAAAATTGCATATACAGGTGACTGCCTATAGGCTGTGTTACATAGCTCAGAAATCATCTTGAAGCAGTAATTGTTATTTTTTTATAAAGCACATTACAAATAAATTAGTATTTAAAATGGCTTTCTTTAGGGCTGGCTTGCAAAAGCTTGCTAGTCTTTTCCGTAATAATAGCCAAGGTATGTAATTTCTTTGTATAGTATTTGCGGATATTTAAAAATATTCTTATATAAATCTTTTTTTTAGGACAAATATTTTCAAAATCTCTAACAAATTATTCTTCACCTGAATTTATTTCAAATTCTAATAAAGACGTCATATCATCATGTAATCAACTTATAGAAGAGAGATCATCTCGCAGCTTTGCTATAGTACACTTGCTAGGTAAGCAATGGAGAGTCACAGATGGAGACTTACTTGTTGTAGAAGGATATTGGCCACCAAATATTGGAGATAAAATAACATTGGATAAAGTTTTACTTGCTGCAACCAAAGAATTCTCTCTAATAGGAAGACCTGTTGTTCAACCTGGCTTAGTTACAGTTACAGCAACAATAATATCCAAAGGGTTATCACATACTCGAACACATTTTAAGAAGAAGCGCAGGAAGCAATTTACTAGAATAAATTTTCAAAGAGCAGAACAAACCATTCTTAGGATCAATTCTGTCAGCATCAACAATAAAATTAATGAACCTGTTAAAAATATATTTTAAATTAGTTTTAGGACTTGAAAACAAATAAAGATAATTTAGGACAAAAATTTATTTATTATGACTACATTAAAAACAATAAATTAATTATAACTTAATTTGTATCAACTATCATATTTCAATTTATTACAATACTCCTGAAATTGTGGTTTGTGTTCATCATTAAAAAATCTCTTCATTCCTTTTAATAAATAAAATAGCTTTTTATTACCCAGTATATTTGTTAATGTTTCTAAAAATATTTTATATTCTCCTTCCTTTTTATAATTTGAGATTGATATTTGAAATTGTTTGTATTGATCGTTGCTTAAAAGAGTTTTTATTTCTTTTACAAAATCAATTAATGATGAAGGAGCAACTTTTTCAACATCATTGATATCACTAACCTGTCCAGTTAAATTCTCTTCAAAACCAAATGCTTTTATTTTTAATTTCTTTTTCTTAATTATAGGAACAGTTATTTCTTCTGCAATTCTTTTATGTATAGTAACTATTGATGATGCCCTTGATGAATCACTACTCGAATCTAAAGCATTAAATAAATCTTTAGTTTCTTTTGGCTTAAACTCATTAACATAAGATGATGATTGAACATTTTTGTAAAAGTCCATAGAGAAATTAGCATAAACTTCATTAGAATTAGGATATTGGTCAACAGATATCTTATTTGTTTTAGAAACCAATCTGGTATTAACAGTTGGGAAAGATACACCAGTATTGCTTCTAGTGCTTTCATTATAACAAACATTTTGTTCATATGGCAGTATAGGTTTTAATAATGGTGATGGTAATGTTGATTCTGCATTTTTAAAAAATCTACAGACTTCACTAACTGCTTCACCAAACTTATTTGATTGATTTACATATTCTCTTAACCATGCAGAGAGTTGCCCTCTTAATTTTGGATTATTAAATCTACCATCGCAAAGCAAGATAGCTCCATAATCATTTTTGTGTCTTATTACTCTACCTATAGCTTGATTTACAGCTCTTGTTGCTTCTAAAGAATACCACTCATCCCCTGATAGAAAATCTTTGTTTTCTATCCTTAGTTCCTCCAAGTATTTTTTCTTTAATATTATTCTAGGGTCTTTAAGAGGTGGAAATGGTAATCCTGTAATAATTACGGCTCTTCCATTCATATCAGCAAAATCAAGACCTTCTGATACTTTTCCTCTACAGACAGCCATAAAACATGCTCCTCTTGTATTAGGATCATTAATTTTACTATAGTAGTCATTAATTATTGAATTAAAACTATCCTTACGTTTAGGTTCAACAAATATAGGTTTAATATTATTTATACTAGACCATATCCCTTCAGCTTGCCAACTTTCTTGACACTTAGCCATTATGGGATATGACGGAAAGAATACTAATAAACCATCTGGTACAACACGTGAGAAACTAAGTATTGTTCTTCCCAATGATGATATATATTTTGGATTATCTCTATTTTGATAATTTGAATTTAAAATTATAGAATCAGGACCTTGACTTATGATTTTAACACATATTTGGTTAGATTTAACTATATGAGGGTTTTCTAAAACAACTCCAATATTAATGCCAAGTTCTGAAATCAGCGGTTTCAATGGTGCTAAAGTGCCACTAGTCAAAATTATACTTCTCACATTCTGGTCTATTAGTTGCTTCATACCAAAACCAGGACTAAAGCACCAATAACTTAAAACTCTTTCAACTGCTTTGGATGTAACTGATTTTAAGGCACCCCAGCTCTCTGTCTTCTTATTATTTTTTTCCTCTATTTGTATGTGTACTTTATAACACATTTTAACTCTTTCTTTATAAGAATGAGATGTTCCACTAAAAACCACATTCAATAAGTCAAGAATTTTCTGCAATCCCACACCCTTTCTTTGAAAGGGTGATGCACTTGCTGTAGATAAAAACTGGATCAAGTTTTCAATGAGTGATATTACTGTCATTTGGTTATGATCTTTAATTTCAGCCTTAGCAAGCAACTCAAATATAAATCCACCAGAGAATGTTGAGCCTTCATTTCTTACCTCAATAACATCAATCGCTTTTTCTAAGGCTAACATCATTTCTTTTAAAATACACAGATCATCACAAGTGAAGTCTTTTGGTTGATTACTATCAATAGCATCTGAAGTTGATTCTAAATTTTCATCTAAATTATCTATAAAGGATCTCATTATATGTGTTATTTCATCAATACATAATGCAACATCTGTAGTCCTTATTTGTAATGACGCAGACTCTTCACACATTTTCTCAACATTATGGGCTTCATCTAAAATAATAACATTATTCAAAAGTTCTACCCCATTAGCTCTTCTTGATTTAGGGTCTAATAAATAATTATATGGCATAAAAATTACATCTGCCTCCTGTTTAAGTTCCTTAGATAAGTAATATGGGCAGCACTTTAATTTTTTTCCTACAGTTACAAGATCTTCAATATCTAATATATCATCTCCTTTTACAGAACGATCATCTTTCTTGGATTCGACATTGTTGTAAAAATGACAAGTTCTTGATTTAACCTTTAGTTGACACATATGGACTTTGTTTATATTGTTTGTTTCCTTAGAAACCTCTGGATGAATACACATTTGGTCCCTTGATCCCAAAACTGTAGCCTTTACATGTCTATAACTTGATCTTTTTAATTCCTGCATGGCTTGAGTTAATTGGGAATGTGTTCGTGACGAATAGATGATTTTTGGCATACCCCATGTTGTATTATCTTTGTTTTTCCCTCCACCTATTTTAATCTTTTCTCGCAAATTATCAACTCCACTATGTTCTGAAAAATCACCAAGTTGTGCATTTATTTGAAGTTGAGCTTTTTTAACTAATAACCAAGCTATGGAGGAGCATAGTAAACTTAGCGTCTTTCCAGTGCCAGTTGGTGACTCTAAAAGTGCATTTGTATTATTCTGTAAACTCTCAATAACTTTTGTCATGTAAGTCTTTTGCACATCATATGGTTCGAAAGGAAAGTTAACAGGAATACCACAAATCATAACTTCTGGCATTTTCAAAAAAATTGTTTTTGTATTTTGTGATCTAGTTATTTCTTAAACCTTTATTTATGGTTTACTTAATTTTGCCTAACCACGATAACTTACGCAATGAAGTTAACACAATTTACAAATATTAATTATATTAACGCATGTTAACTTGTTCCATTAAAAATAGGTAACAATAAGTCATAAAAAAACTAAGAACTAGCTCAATGACCGGCGGGAAACCGCGAAAATTAATGGTTGAAAGGTGTAATCAGCCTTCAATTACAATGTACATAATGGTATATTTTCATCAATCTCGTTTTCGACATGACAGCTGCTGTTTTGACAAAGCAATATGAAAACATCTATGACAAATTTATCTTGTTTTGTCCCTTAATTAATTTAAATTTTTACATATGAATAATATTAAGCTGTAAATGAATTAATGTAAATACTCTTATAATTCTCTTGGCATTTTTTGTTTTAATTTTTCCCTATTTATAATTAATAATCTTTGTTATTACTTCATACTTATATTATATAATCTGTTCGATGTGTTCGTCTTTGGTTAACATATTGGTTCATAGTTATATCTACCTAAGTTGTATCTCTCTTAGAATTTTGTTGTTTATTCTTGTTTGATTATCTGTCGTTAAAATTTTAAGATTAATACTAGTCAATTGTAAATTATATATTCTGTAGTGTAATATATATGGACATTGAAATGTCACAATTTTTATAAACAAACTCAATAGATTCACGTGCGATTATAAAAGAATTGCTTATAGAATAATATTAGGATGAAGGTTTTCGTCAACCAAATTTATACTGCTGTAGCTTGTAACCGAACTCCTGAAATCGTAGACTGGAATAAAGATGGCCTCATGTGTTTTGGAGCCAGTAATGCCGTCGTCATTTACAATACGGTATTTTTAACAGTTATTTATTTATTTTATAAAATAATTTTGAATTATTTTCGAACATTAATGAGATGATATAAATACCTGAGCTCTGACTGTTAATGATATATTTTTTAAATAATTTTAGAATTTAACAGGCAAAGATCCATTGATAGTTCTCAGCCATCATCGCTCTAAAGTTAATTCCGTTAAATGGCTTATTAAGCAAGGTAGTTCATGTACAGAACTGATATCAGCCTCAGCAGACAAAACAGCTATCATTTGGACTCTTGTAGAAGATGTTTGGAAAGTGACAAGTGTACTGGAAGGTCACTCCAATGGAATTACTAGTATTTGTGGAATATATACAGGTGGAAATGACTTATCTGTCTTTACTTCATCTATAGACTCTACTGTTAAAGTTTGGGAGAGATCAAATGGTAAATTATAACTATTATTCTATTGCTGCATATTTCCATACATGCTTCAAGTCTTTCTATCAATAATAGTTAATTGTATATTGTTTTAGATATAGTTACCTTAAAACAAACAATCAATCTGAATAGTGGACTATGCCTTAATTTACATGCACTAATGTTGCCACTGGTTAATAAGCCTATTCTTTTCCTTGGACTTGATGATAACAAGATCCATATATTTGCTTTAAAAGGAGATTATCATAGAGTTGATGTATTAAATGGGCATGAAGATTGGGTACGTGGAATGGATAGCATAATAGATGGTATGTTTTGAGTTTTTTTCTACTATATTTGTAACTACTTAATTTTGTAATTGTAATGTGAAGAAGGTGTAAGGGTTGTTACTGAAGCATAATTTTAGAAATAATAATTAATAAATATAATGTTTTCAGATAATTCTATCCTATTGGCATCTGCTTCACAAGATACATATATTCGTATATGGCGCATCCAACAATATTCTGATAAACCATCATCCTCTTCTATGAGAGGTATCACAGTTGAACAGAAAGTTTTTGATGCATATGATGTCATCTGGTCAGTAAATCTAGAGGCTATTCTTGCTGGTCATGAGGGCTGGGTTTATGGAGTTCAATGGGACACATTAAGTGAAACAGGTGTTTTTGTTGTTTTCTTAAATATAAAAAAATATTATGATATTCTATTTCGTTTGATTTTTTTGATATACAATTTGGTTTTAAATAAATAAGATCCTTTTTTTAGATTTTTATAATATTTTAAATAATAGAATAGAGGGCAATATCGCCACCGTCCATCAGACAACTTCACTTTATGACAGACTTAACTTGTTGGTAAATGTAAAAATATAGTATGAGTACTATTTCACACTGATATTCTGTGAACCCATACCTGTATTACTCCAGATAAGCTGGTTCAATTTGTATGTAAGTATAAGTTTCAGTGTGGCAATTCTATGGTAGAGGGTATAAATTAGTTTTTTAGGAATTAAAGTTAATATCCCCTTGGATATCAACTTTAATTCAAGATTTACAAAACCACTTATTCACTAGGTTCACGATTTTTACACTACTTATCAGAAATATTCCCTTTGACTTGCACCTATTCAAATTTTGATTTGTATTTTCTTATTATAGACAACAAGCGGCCCGTTCATCGTCTGCTTTCATCTTCTTTGGACAAAACTATCATTATCTGGGAACCAGAAAGAGGTGGAGCCTGGGTGGAGAAAATAAGAGTAGGAGAAGTTGGTGGAAATGGACTTGGTTTTTATGGGAGTAGATTTGGCCCTGGTGCCTTCATGGGGCACGGTTATAACGGATCATTTCACATTTGGAAATTCAATAATGTAAATATTAATATTATATACTATTGAAGAAATTATAAGTTAGGTTATTAGCTATTAAATATACATAAGATATTGAATTGGATTTAGAATGTGGAGAACAACAGTCATGCAGGCAGTTAAATAAAGCTAATTTATTTTAGGAATTGAAAACCTGCGAATCTATTACAGTTGTGGGAGGTCATTTCAGTGGAGTGGAGGATGTGCAGTGGGAGGCTAAGGGAAGATATCTCCTTAGTGCCAGCTCTGATCAGACTGCCAGGCTACATGCTCCTTGGAAACTTCAAAATGGTAAAATTTTGTAAACTACATATCCTATAATTTTGTCACTGCTTATTATCAAAGCAGATTACAATTGGTAATAAATTAATCATCATATTACAGTGCCTTATTATCTGATTAAAAAATATTAGAAACTGATAAATAATAGTCGCTACCTCATCATCATTTCAGCCTTAGGACGGTGGACGTCCTGCTGGACATAGACCTCCCCTTCGGACCTCCATGAAT
Source organism: Delias oraia (assembly GCA_018230265.1). NCBI lineage: Eukaryota > Metazoa > Arthropoda > Insecta > Lepidoptera > Pieridae > Delias > Delias oraia. The sequence goes on along the minus strand of DWCF01002092.1, from coordinate 6,869 downwards.
TCCTGTCAGAGGCGACCAGCATCCAGCGTTTTTCGGCGACCTTTATTAGGTTGTCTGTCCACCTTGTGGGTGGACGTCCTGCGCTGCGCTTGCTTGTCCGTGCTGTCCACTCTAACATTTTTCGACACCATCGGCCATCTGTACTACGTGGAATGTGGCCTGCCCATTACCACTTTAGCTTGCTATTTCGGCGGGTTATGTCGGTGACTTTAGTTTATCTACGGATCTCATTTCTGAGTTTAAAATTTAATTAAAAGTCAATGATCAAATTCATTGAAAGTAAATCAATGATTAAATTTCACGGACTTCTACAAAATATAAGATTATTAATATATGAATTTCTCTTTTAGATATAGTGGAATGGCACGAGATAGCGCGGCCACAGGTACATGGATATGATATGTGCTCACTAGCGCCACTAGGTGCTGGTCTTTATGCGTCAGCTGCAGAGGAAAAGGTTATTCGTGTTTTCCTAGCGCCTGGAAATTTTATCACCAACTTCTACAACATTACTGGACAGAAATTGGAAGCTGACGATATAGGTTAGTTATATGAATTTCGTTGTTGGTGTTTTAACCGCACTCAATATACGAAACCGACAGAACTTGCAAGTACTTAGGATTTCGATACTATAATATATATAGTTATGATAATATACGTTGCTTTTATTTTTGTACATAATAGAAAGTTATAAATAAATAACATTTATTTTTTAAATGAGATAACATTAACAATTTTAATGTTACAGATTTTGCTTTGGACAAGTGAAGTTTTTTATAATATAATATAACTTAAAAATATGTTAATGTGCCTTGAAAAATAATAAAGGATTTCGATAACAGAATTCAAAGTTAGTCTATATGTTTTATATTACTTATTCATTAGGACCTGAAGGAGCTTCGGTCCCATCATTGGGGCTTTCCAACAAAGCAGTGTTCAGCGGAGACGACATGAACGCTGATGCTGACAATGATGGATATTTTATCCCTATAGAACTACATGGTTAGTTATCTACATTGGTATAAATATAAACAGCCAATTGTTGCGTCAAGACCTAACCAGTAATATTTCAAAAAATTTAAAAGAAACCGTTAAGATCCGTATTAATTTTATTTGATGACTACATTTGAGACATTAAAAAGAAAAGCTATGGATGATAACCATTCAAAGTTGATATATCCTGGCAACGTAATTTTGTTTATTGAAGTAACAAATATATCCGACTAAATAATTAACTAATATAATTAAATGCATTAATTTAAACATATATATTCCTATTTGTTAGAGCCACCCAGGGAGGAAACTTTGATGCAAAATACTCTATGGCCGGAAACCCAGAAATTATACGGGCATGGGTATGAAGTGTACTGCGTTGCCAGTTCACCCGATGGCGCTCTGCTGGCCTCCGCCTGCAAAGCAACCACGCCACAACACGCCGCTGTGCTTATCTGGTGAGATCGACTGCTTACTATTTTCGAGTACATATGAAATAATGTTGTAATTAAATTTAAGTTTTCATTTCTAATTCACGAATCAACTATTGGCGAATTACAAATGAGCAAAAACTATAGAAATACTTGTTTTTGATAAGCCTTTCAGAGGTAGTGAAAAATCTCCTAGCAAAATATAGACTTGTATTAGACTTGACATAAACTAAAAAGAAATTTTAACTCTTGTATTAAAGGCAGCAAAACACTCTGACCATATAGTACGCCTTCATAGCTGTTATGAAACAAATATAAAAGAAACCACTCGATTCCCTACTTTCTTCATCACTACGATAGGACCAATCTAGCACGATTTGTTTACGTTATTTAATTGTATGATCGTATTCAATCATAGGTATATAATTCTAATATATTTTTAAGGGAAACGAAATCATGGCAACAAGTACAGAAACTGGTGTCGCATCAGCTAACGGTTACTCAGCTAGCATTTTCTCCCGACTCTCACCAACTTCTATCAGTATCCAGAGATAGGCGGTGGACCTTATTCTCAAAAGAAAAAGGTTCAAAACACTTTGATATTACGGCTAGCACGGATAAAAGTAATGGTGTTCATTCAAGGATTATATGGTGTTGTGCCTGGTTTTATGACAGTAGCGGTTTCGGCACCGGATCAAGGGACGGAAAGGTAATTTTTTAAGTCTTTAAAAGTGATACGTCTTGGCATGAACAGCCAGGTCTTTCTCTATTTCACTAGTCATGTTTTTTTACAGTAAATCGACTTGCATTTCCCAGTTTGAACCCAGGGCCTACCGAAGTAATACCTAATAATTTTTACTAACGTTTTATATGTATAGTTAAATCTATAAATCGTTCATTTGAATTACATCTTGTCAAAGTTCCAACTTAAAAATTTTATCTTGAGAAAATAATTAAATCTTACCATTGACATTAAAAATAACATTGGAATTTCCAGGTTTGCCTATGGACCAAAACTGCGGTCACCACAGACACGACGCTCAAATCCTTCTCTATGCTCGGCAAACCTCTAGAGGTATCAGTATCTGTGACTGCACTGGCTTTTGCACCTACACAGAGTCGGATTGCCGCGGTTGGGTTCGACACGGGCTGTATACGCATATACATACATGACGACATTTGGACAACACTTTATGAGCTTAATAACAAGTAAGAAAGCATGTTCCTTGCATTTTTCATAGCAAATATATTATAAGCATTGTCGAAATATTACTTATCATATGTATCCTAAACCAGACCAATCCTGGTGATGCGCGTTGACCAGAACTATTGATTTCTATAGCATTTACGAAAGGTAAAGATAAATTTTGGGTCGCTAACAAAAAACGAGTTAAAACAGTATTACTACGCAATGAAATTTTATTTCAGCCATAAACTTCACAACATTAAAAAACTCTAATATTTCTCCTTATTATAAAAAGTTCTATAAAGTATACGTCTTATATGCTTATGTTGATACATATAAGGACAAAAGGATAAGAAACTATATCAAGTCACAAAATAGTTGTAGATGAAGTTAATTTTCTGTTTCTAGTGCGGCCCATCACCTCACAGTAAAGCGTCTTGCTTTCAAGCCAAGAACAAAAGAAGATAAAAGACACAAATTTCTTTTGGCAAGCTGCGGTAGTGATCATTTTGTGCGGATCCACAATATTGAAATAGAAAACGTTGAGACGTACCACTAATAAAGCATTTTCGTACTTTTAATTTTGTTGTTACTGAATATTGTTGTATTGCATTAGACTATTGGTGTATAATTATAATCAACTTATGATTTTTCGCGATAAAACTTGATTATATAATAAAATATATTTATTATAATATAAAAGGCATATTTTAAGTTTTTCAAAGAATGTATCTTAATGTGTATAATTTCACTATTGGCAAACTAAAAGCAAAATCTCAAGCTTATTGATCTTGTACATATATTCAAGCATAGGTAATCGAAATTATCTCTCTAAGGGTGCGTTCCACTAGACGCTCACGATACTCATATTTTCTGAAAGTTCAGTGGGATCTCGATAACTCGAATGTCAAGAGAAATGCTAAAAACAATCGAGTTAATGAGTTTTCGAGTAAACGTGAATTTGGAGACGCCTAAGATTTATTTGCTAAACCTTGACTTATAAAGGTGCTATTTACAAGAATATTTTTATACTTGTGGAGTTAAAGTTAAACAACTATTTGACTTATGATTTATGGTACACATTTATTTATATACATCTAAATGCACTAGAAAAATCTAAACGGATCTCGGCCTGGAGTGGAACAGGATCACCACGATATAATTACGACACCAAGACGCCACAATATTTTACTAACACTTAGTCTCCTTTTTGAAATTCGAGTTGTAACTCGAATTTTAAGCTGGATTACGGCTTCGAAGTATTTAAATGATACGCAGCTCCAAATGTGGAAGTGATTTATTCATTTGTGAACCAAGTAGTTAACCGTAGCGAGCACTGCACCGTTACCGCCGGGTTTGACCAGAGGCAGCACTGTGGGAGATCTTCCTCTGGCCCTCCAGCCTCGCTCCCACACTGCTGGGTCAAACGCGGTGCTGCTAATGCCGTGCTGCTACAATACAATTATCAACGCCGCGTAGGGAAATAAAATTTTATTCGAGTTCCAGTCTAAATAACTGGAGATACCGCGTATTTTGAGATTCAGCGGAAGGGAATAGCATTATTTTCGACTTAATGAGGATTTCGAGTTATCGAGATTCCACTATATTGTATATTTTGAGCGTTGTGAGTGTGAACTGGAACGCACCCTAGGTAGTAGAATATTTTATTCTAGATACTGTAAAGTAAATCTAAGGGTGTTTTACTATGTTTCTTAAAGATAAATTTATTGGTTTTTTCTTAAATATTTAAGAAAATTTAGAAATTTGTACCGAGTTTTATAGAAACTATTAATTATAAACATAATCACATTTTCATAATTGTAACATTAAATTTTTGTTAAAATTGGTTGTGATTTAATCAAAATATAACAAACAGACAGTTATATATTTGCATTTATAATATTACGTACTACAGATTTGTGCTAAAATTGTATGTAAAGTACAATACCACTAAAGGGTTTAAGACTCCCAATTTAAAGTTCTATTTATTCTCTTAATATACATTATTCTTAGAAAAACGCCCTCAAACATTAACTATTAGTTACTAAGTACTAAGTACGGCAATATTAAAAGCCAATATCACCATTTCATAATAATATAAGAAACTATTCCACTAATAGTTTAATTGAATGGAATAAAAATATGAAAATACTTAAACGTTTTATTTATCTCTTACATATATACAGATTAATATATATTTAAAATATTTTTTATTTTGGAAGCTCCTGTTTCTGCATGTGTCATTAAATATAAAATAATGGTAAAAATATAATGGAAACTATAAATAATAGTGCAATTTCTTTTCCTAATTGTGTTTAAGGCAAGACATTCAAAGAAACATGTGAATATTGTAAGATCAGGTGTCTAAATTTAAAACTGTGCTTGCTCAGTTTGATGTGCTAAATAAAAATTAATATGCCATATTGACGCATTTTTCTTGTTTTTGTATAAATTTCTGTTTTTCAAACAAAATCATTTAGTGAATAAATTATTCCTTGTATCCTTTTTGATTAGTTACATATATAATTGTCTTGTCAACCGAAATTTATTATATGTTTTGCAAGTTGTCCGTCAATGACTAATAGGCTATGTACCTAGTAGATGCTTTAACAATATTTTTCATTCTCTGAGATTAGTAGCTATATTAATAGACAAATATATTTTACTTGGTATGTACTAATGCTTTATACAATAAAATTAGTTTCTCCACTAATCTATTGCACAATAGATGTAACGGTAACATAAAACAACGGTTTTAAAAACCATGTCGATTAAAAAACATGTGCAAATTTTTTCTTTATATTATTCTGCACCTCTTAGGGAGCTTTAGAGACATAGATGGCCCAGTTTTGTGTGTCAAAACCAATACAACTGAAAACTGACACTACCATTTGTATGTATGATGAAAATTTCACTTATTTAAATAAGTTGTTGAGTATTTTTTATTTCCATTGTGATGCAAGATGAAAATATGTTATTAATTGGGAACCATAATTGCTTTTTTGTGCTTTTTACCTTTTAGTTTGCTAAAAATATTTGTAAAATAACCACTTTTTTTCTTTTTCTCGCTAGTTGAGAGGGACTTCGTATCGTGTGTGTGTTTATGTGTAGGTTTTTCATAAGTATCATTAATATTGATCGAGTCTAGACCAGTAAGAGATGTAGAGGTTCGAGGAACACTAGGGAGACCTAAGTAATCCTTTTGAGGTGAAGAGACATCTATTGCCGGGGTCGTAACCTCCACGATATTAATAGCTGAAAGGCTTGAAGAAGTTGAATTTAATCTGAAATAAATATATTCACATAGATTAATTAGCAGTGTGACAAGTTTTCACATTGCATTTGTTGTAATTTGTATGACATGGAACGAAAGTATCTAAGATAAAACAAATTAAAATTACATTTCTTATCATTTTAATTAACTTGGTTCTTTCATCATAATTATTCTTTTATAATTCAATTACTGAAATGTATGTATTGAAAAACAAATTAAGGTTCTCTTACCTGGGCAAGTCTCTTGATTCCAGAGACATTTTGAGTTTCAACCAAAAGTTACAAATCTTAGATAATTCTGTGGAGTATTTGAGGCAGTAATAGTGTCGCAGGTTGGCAGGCAGCATAGTAGGCACTAGCTCTATTGGTAGCAACTTGAGCTCCCTTTTTACTATTCAAAGAAGATAATAAAATAATGATATAGGTCACAAAGATAGTTACCAAAACAATTTTAATAAATTTGACCTATAAACTAACATATAACTTAACTAAAAAGAGGAATTATAAAAAGAAATAAGCCAGATTGATTGGTTAATATAAAAAAATGCCAAAAACTAACTAATCTAATAGTACATTCTAAATCACTAACCTATGCCATCAGCCTGAGCTAAGTTTGTATGAAATATGTTAGCTGGGCTGACAAGGAAGTCTGGAGAGTACACGAGGATTATTTTTCTACAACGCTCAGTCATCAAACGAGCCACAGCAGCAAACCGGGTGGCATGGCCAGGCAAAAGGTCGTCTTCAATACATAGCTGCAAAAACAAACTTTATTTTGTAATCAATTTAGTGTAATTATAAATTGACATTGCTTTTCTGCTTTTCTTGCTTTTCTGAGCATAGATTCTGAAATCGAGGGTCAAATTGCCCTTAGGGTGTTGCATAGCATATTTTGTCCGTGTGGTTACAGGATCAGAATAGTACCACCCCCAGTCTTCCTAATGGGATGTCGTAAGAGGCGACTAAAGGACACTTCACCGGAGGGT
>DWCF01002091.1:0-25874 GCA_018230265.1 Delias oraia | reverse complement strand
CACTGGCCGAGCGAGTGTCTTAATACTGTCGCACCCGTGGGACAGCCATGCTCAAGCAAATGCTGACAATGTCCTAAATGATACCACGGGCTTACAGAAAACTCAGAGTGAAATGGTAGTTGTACTTGTAACGGTACTACTGTTTCGCTGAGTGAGTGATGATATCGGAGGCCATTAAAATACCGATTAAGAAGTTTAAAAAGCCGTCAACACAACCAAATCGCGGAATGTGGCGCGGTTGTTCATGGGAGGCGGTGTTCCACATAGGATACGCACTTGCTCCGTTGTTCGCTATAGAATAAAAAAAGGAACCAATTACCATTAGAGTTACTATTGTTTTTGATATAAGCTTCTAAAAATTTACACTGAAAAATACTACTATGCCCGTTTAAAAAAATATTATAGAAGAAATATCGTTTTAACGTCTGTCTTATCAAGTAAAAGTAGCGCTTTTTCATTAGATTACGTATATAGGTTTCTTGCTCAGAATATTAATTATTTATTTAGAATAGTTAAAATATTGATTGATATCTTATTGAGAGTGGCAAAATTTTCATTCTCTTATTTTTGTGTCCGAATATTAACATTATTCTTGCGAATTATTAGAGTGAGAATATTATTAAATAATTTATATGAGTTAGTTTTTTCTTATCTTAAAGTGATGACCGTGACGTACTATTTTGATCATTTAATTTTTTGTCTCCAAAACATTTATCCTCTTAAATATGCTCTCTATGTGGTATATAGTGAACGTAATTATCATACCACTATACTCAAACGTTTCAGGAAATCGTCAAAGTATGTACTTAATTTGATTAAAAAATTAAATATTGCATTACACCTTAACGAATTGAAAAAATTTTAGAACCATTACGCATATGAATGTCAAATCTACATGCCCATATTGGCGCAAGAGTCGTTTTAGGTCATATATTTTTTCTTGACGCTGGAATCCGGTGTCGTAAATTTTACACACTTTATGTGTCACAGTATCGTAAATCATATAGGGTATTACCGGAAATAAGCTAATACGCACCGCGTCAACTGCGTAGCATTTAAATCTTTTATTCTTCCCGATCGTTCCATGTATATACAAAAGTAAACTAAATCACATTTTATTTCCTTTATATATTTTAATATATTACATACTTTTTTATTCTATAGCGGACAACGGAGCAAGTGGACCTCCTATATGGTGAGAGAACACCGCCGCCCTTGAACAGCCGCGCCACAGTCCACGCATTGGTTATGTTGCCGGCTTATTACACCGCTTAAGCGGCACTTTTTAGTGCCTCCGATATTCTCACTAATGCTGTCAAACACACACATTTCACGCTGAGTATTCTGTGAGCCCGTGTAGTGTGTGTGCATCACTTCGGACAAGCCTATTAGTGCGCCAGCATATTATGCTTCACCAAAGCCCTCCCACGAGTGCGATAGTATTAAGGCACTCGCCCAGCCACTATCAAGCCTTATCAGAGACCGGACAATTATAAATTATAAGTTAATTTATAATAAACAGGGATTCGAACCCGATACCTCTCATTTTATGGTACACTTTTTAAACCATTAAGCTTTAATATATTATTAAGACGTGAAAATGTAGCTGATAAAAACTTTAAAGTAAATTATAAATTAAGAAATAACCTTCACACTTTTAAGTCTGAATTTCTATTTCTTGTAATTTAAAATAAGTAACGATAGTTATGCTTTTATTGTGGTTGAAAATCCTCACAATTGTAAAATCGTTCAGCAAGAGGCGTATTGATTAGCGTCACTTTGGCTATTAAGTCTGAAAATAGATATTGGTTCTACATTTGAGATACTATTTGTAACCACTTAAAGTTTAACCTTGCTTTTGTAATGACTAATATAAATTATACTTTCGTCAATTCGTTCATATTCTATCGGTTTGTTGCTAGACGGATATATTATTATTAAGGAGTCTTGATGAAAAGACGATATACATATACATTTTTTTTAAACTCGTTAAATCAGTCATCGCTGTGCCATAATGGTTATACACTCATATATATATATATATATATATAATGAAATATATATATATATATATAATGAAAAGATTAATTCACTTAATAAAGGTAGGTTCCAATAGACGCTTGAGTATTTTGACCGTAGTGGGCGTCTTGACGAACGCACCCTAAATGAATAGATTTAAAACGTATTTTTTATCTGCGCGATTTAATTATTTTATATTTAAATTGAAAACTCTCTGAATACTGCGTAACATATGTCATGTTTTTATTAGTTGCCACTAAAACCTTCTTTTTGCGTAGCCTTATTTCGAACTGTCAATTCTCATAGAATACCATTTTACACAGCTATTACAACTCCAACTGTCAAACAGAACTGATGAAGGTCGCTTATTAACATTTTTTAAAGACAACCTCAATGTTTATATAATATTATGAATATTATATATAAATTCTTATATGGAAACAATATTTCACCCACTCGGTGACACATTAATTCCACACAGATTAAGCAGAATTTCACTTTATACCGAGCGACATTGTATTATTCTGTTAAATTTGATTATAAAATTAGTAATATGTGCCAAGACCCGTAGCAATATCGGTCTTATTCAGTTTGTTTATAAAATAATTTTCATCTTATTTGGGTTTATTAAATTTTGCGGTTTATATATTATTTCACATAAAATAAAACAACGTTACAGACATTTTTAACTTGTATTTTTTAAACTGAAAATTTTACTTTTGGATTCATATTAAAAAAAACAAGAAATATTATTAATAATATTATAATCAATTTAAATTGTATCAATGTGGATTCTTACAAGAAACGGATGTAATTATTAAAACAAAATTACCGACTTTATTGTTTATGCTAAAGGGTTTAACGGTTGTTCAAATTAAATTAGATTCAAGCTACATTGCGAATTGAAAGTGAAATCTTGATCCGTAGAGGCAAACCCCTTTACCTAACAGGATCAAACTCAACCTTAAATTTCTGAACTTGGATGAATTGTTTCAATCGTAGTAAATTTTCCTTTATACTCAGCGCCAATGAATAATGTTAAGATTTATAAAGTTATAAGTACACTGACCGATAGCAAAATATTTCATGGAATTTCGTTTATTGAATGAATCCATATGTCTCACGCTAGGGTGGCCTAAGGAGAAAATGGAAATAAATATTTTAATTAAATTAGTTACAATATATATATACATATATATATATGTATTTTGCGGGCTTTAATGTTGGAGAAAAACCTTTGTAGGCCTGAAATCGAAAATTCATTTGTAATCGTGTCCCGAATAATTATTTGTATTTATCAGCTGTGTGTGAGGTTTGTGACTGTTCGAAATATACGTTACGTAAAAAATTGTCCGGTTTGGGATTGATTGAGTTGCACTTTTGGCTTATTAATAATATATTGGAATTATATTAATTTCTTCACACGACGGCATTTCCATTAATCGTATTTTGTGTTAAATATATCTTATTGTTGTGGCTGTTATTCAATAAATACTAATGCAATTGTGTATTCATTTAAATTTCATTTGTTCTCAAAAGCCTTCGACCTTTTGTTCGGTTTAGAGAGACTAAAAGTCAACTGCAGTTAAATGTTTTTTATCATCGAACACTGTTCCTATTGAAATGTATACTATACGACTTTTTAAAATAATTGATAAAAGTTGAGTCGATAATATATAATAAACATTATCATCATCATTTCAGCCATAAGACGTCCACTGCTGGACATAGGCCTCCCCCTTGGACTTCCATGAATAGCTGTCGCAGGCGACCTGCATCCATATAATAAATATAATAATAATAAATTATATCTGTAAATTCAACGTCACATCTATTTTAAATTAGTGGACCCGGCAGACGTGAAGCCTGGTATGCAATCTACTGAGTCCTACTACACTATAAAATTAACCTCCATTTTTTTATTCGGATAAAAAATAGCCCTTATCGTATCGTATATCTTCTCCTATTTTCCATCAAATCAGTTCAGCCGTTCTTGAGTTAAAAATAGTGTCACTAACACGACTTTCTTTAATATATATAGATAAAACTTAGCCATTTAGTTTTAAAAACTAAACTTACGAAGTTTTCACGTTGAGATCTGAGAAGAAGAGTCACGAAACTCAGTGTTTAAACTTTTTTTTCCTCTCTCAGTGATACATTACAACTTCTGGTCCTTCAAAAAAGAGCGTTCCTATCCCTAAAAGGCAAACAACGCACACGAGGCCCAGCAGAAGCTGTAAGTGTCCATGAGCAATAGACTAGATGATCCTAGATAAGTCTCTAAAACCAAGATATTTTTATTAATTAAGTTAAACAAAAGCAGATGTCAAACAACCAGCTGTTACGCGCTGTGGTAATGCTAGGTAATAGAGGTTCAGTCGAAGCTAATAGTTTTCCGATACCGAACGCAACTTGAGCTTGAGGTTTCAGCTTTACAACATAGTTGCTTTGCCAAAAATGTGACTTGATCTTCCTATCGAATAACTCTGCTGGCATCTTCCAGTTCAATTATAACCTCTTTAGTGGCAAAAGCATATTTTGCTTTGCATATTTTTTTTAATTTGTAAATTTTGATAGGTTTATGAAACTCAAGAAAAGAATTACTATTGGTAATTAATCCATTGTAAAATCAATTTTGATTTTTACCAATTATACCTAACAAGCAAGTTTTAATTTTAATTTTTTTTATTAATTTTAAACAGTATTAATACGTTATTCAGCATTGTTTAGTTATATAATTTGTCCATCGCGTTAAAACAGGATAAGAAAACTCGGCGGATAATACTCGAAAATTATTAATTGCAGGAAAAACATGATTTTAGTTAATGGGATGCAAATTTTAATGAAATTTAAATAATCAATGCATTAAGTATACTTATACGTTTTGTGTCTGTAATAATTTGATTATCAAAACATAAATAATGCTTATTTGAACAATTCTCGACTGTGGAAACAATGTCATAAAATGTTGAAACAACAAAGTATAGTAGCAATAAATCATACTCTCTTTCGCAGGCGACGTTATTACAATTCTTAGATTAATTATCATTGTGATAAGACTTCGGAATGCTCGCGATTTTGGTATAAGGAAGGCTACGTTTTGTATTATGTAACTAAATATCTTAAGAAATCATACGTATTGTTTTTATGTATCCATAAAATTGAATGATTGCAAAAAATGTAAATATTTGACGTAAAAATAACTCATTATTACTAAAATTTGTTTTTTTGCTGCTTTACCAAACAAGCGAATTAACATTCATTCATTATTAAAAAAACCTTTAATACTCAAACCACAACGTCATAAAGAAGACAATAAATGTGACTTAATCACATGCTTTTAACAATTTAGATTATAGAACAAAATCTTAGTGTTGAATTATTCAACGTGATTTTATTAGATGACAGACTATTTCATTTTAATTGTTTTTGTACTGCAGTTACAAAGTAATTTGCAAGATTCAGACGGTGAGTGCAAATTTCTGCACACGATATATCAAATATATAAATGTTGCAAGACAAATGGATCTCTTTTAATTAATTGCTACCACAAAGTTTCTAATACAGATTAAACTTTCAACAAACTAGGAATATATTTTTGCAGAAACAAGATTGTTCTATGTTGTAATTGCTGTGCATACTAAGCTTAAGCAATTGAAGACTACAAATTAATGGTTTTCATTGGTAAGCTAGAATTACAGTCGATGCATTATAATATAAATTCCTGAATAAAACAAAAATAGATTATTTGTTTTATTATATACCTCGTCATAATCTATGAATAAAGGATTTTTTGAATTATTATTGAATATTTTAAATTTTATACCAAAGTCCGAGTGCATTGTATGTTTTATTAATATCATAAAATGTTTTACGTACAGATATTAAAATAGTATTGGTATTGACTTTTTACCAGAATACACATTCGTAATAATCAATTTAGAAAAAAATCCATGCATATTATGATTTATAACGCATACCGGCTTATTAAAAGTATCTATTTTCGATACAAAAATGTTTTTCTTTTACTTTTAAATGGCGTGCATGATATATAACGGATTAGTTTGATGATCGGAGATAAATAACATTATATTCGTTCAATATAGTTGTGGATCGACTTACATCGAGGTGATAACGATGAAACTTTGTATTCAGCCTCGATGTTCGATGATGAAATTCAGCTGCAGGTATCAATTCATACTGCCCCTCTAAACAATTCCTGTGATGAATACGATAGAAGATGAGCGAACCAACATCTGTACTTAATGCCTATGAGTCATATATTTGTCAATAAATCGAGCCGCTCTACGTTGAATGCGATCTAGAGGAAGAAGGTGATATTTGGGAGCGCCCGACCAAAAGCGCGAGTAATACTCCATATGAAGACGAAGTTGCGCTTTATAAAGTTGCAAACGATGGCCAGGAGTGAAGTACCGTTTCGCCCAAAAAATATACAGCCATTTTCATAGTTCAATAACATAATGTCTACACACCACAATATATATGTTGTGTTCTTTGTACTTGCATCTTGCTAGTAAGTCGATATTAATTTGTCTAAAGCACTTAAACTTTTAAATATCTTACAAAAAACTTTAGATATCATTAAAAATAGTGCATACATATTTTAATTTTTAATAGAACTCGCCATCGCAATATCGTTTCATGATCCACAATACGAGCAAAATTCAGAATCTTCGACCGGTGCCGTCAAGAGTAATCTCAACGTCGTCTTGTAAGTCGACTTTAATTACAGGCTTGAAGCCGAATGTCGTCCTTTAAATTAACGGAAAGCCAGATTAAATTCTACATTAAACAATTAACGTTACTGTTTGACACTTACGGAATTTATTAGTTTCGATTCAATTATTTTTTGTGATTCAACCCAGTTTTATGAGGTTATAAAGTATCATAATATTAATAAAAGATTACTGTAAGAAAACATCCTATTCAATTATAACGTTTATCTAAAAAAAATATTGTATCGCTTACAAACAGGCGAAAATCAAGCGGAAACGTATTTAATTTTACATTTACCTGTATATATACAACTAAGACTAATCCCTAAATTCTCTTCGAACGGAATATGTTGCAGTTTATATGGAAATTTCTGATTTACGTGTTTCGTAACCCACAGGCATCGTTTGACACTAAATTGCAATACATCAAATACATGTTACATATATCATTGCATTAATCTAAGTGATTTGTAGTTTAATTCTTCCAATACTACTTTTCTGATAATTATTTTTTATTATCAGACATTTTATTATTTTAGATGTCTTTTCTTATACACTTACAGGAAGGGCCGAGGATTGCACAAAGGCTGATATGATAGTTGGGTTTTTATATCACGTGTTTAGTAAGGGTTTTTTGATAGATGATGATATTTGATTATGAAATATTTATTAATTTCTTAAACTTTATTTCTTAAAACAGTGGCGGGTTATGTCTCCTATATAGAAAGAGAACACCGCCGCCAATGGACAACCGCGATACAATCCGCGCATTGGTTGTGTTGCCCTCTTTTTAAATCACTAAAGCGGCATTTTTAAAGGCCTCCGATATCCTCACTCACTCAGCGAAACCCAGTACAAATACTGTTTCACGTTGAGCATTCTGTGAGCCCGTGGTATCGCTTCGCACGAGCCGGCCATTTAGTGCGACAGCATATGCTTCAGCATGGCTCTCTCACATAGAAATTATCTATTTTTTGTAAGATGAGCTATGATGAATATATATTAAATTGAAGAATTTAATTTCTCAATACTTCTATATTTTATAAAAAAACAAACTCAGACTAGTTTTTACTCTTATTCATGTAAAAATATTTAAACACTACTGGAACTGGTCATTATTTATAAGTATTAAAAATTGTATACTTTATAACAGCACACATAGCGATACTATTTGCTAGAATCTTTAAAAATATTTATTTCCATAATATTAAAATGATTTAACCTTATTTAAAAGCTCAAATAAATCATCTAAATAGAGGTGAATTGAATACTTTTTACGATTTAAGACTTAATTTATATGAACTGTTTTCTGGCTTATAAAATTGAGGTACGGCAATTAATTATTAACATTACTGTAAATTTTGAATGATATAATAAATCTGAATAAAACTAATCTTTAAAATATTTACCTAAAATCGCTATACGGCTCAAAATCGACCCATGAATAATACATATAGTAAATTATTTTAAATTTTCTTAATATTATTTATCGGTAAGTGAAATTAAATTTATCAATTTTAATTAACATTTTAATTAATTAACATTGACTCTAAGGTCCATTGTCTGTTTAATTCATAAAAGATATGTCACCTGATAGTAGTCCGGCGGGGCTACGACACTATTTACTATTGCAGTTCGTCCGTGGGCGTTTGTCGGGCCGTTTACCCCGGCGTGTATACCTCAGCACTTTGCAACATTTAAATCACTCAATAAATGCGGTCAAGTAGCCATGACCGTGGACTACGACCGCTTACGTTACTGTTTACGCTTAGCGTAGGGCGGGCGGCGCGTCGTGGGGCGACCTCCGCGCTCGGTGCGTACTCGAGCAACAGATACGCTCGGCGGCCGAACGGCACGGCAGCTGGGTACTGCCGGCGCGCGCCTCTCGGTTCCCCCCTCAGCCTTCTCTGACGTCACCGTTGAAATTCTAAAAATTCGTATCAGCAACCATTGTATCCTAACAATTGCTCCCCAATTTACTGACTAGTTTTGATAAACTTATCTGGCAGACATATATTCATTAAGCGAAGTAGTCTCGCAGATTTTTATGGTATAGTGGACAACGTAGCAGGTGTATCTCCTATATGTTAGGAGAACACCGCCGGTCATAGAAAACCGTATCAAAGTCCGTGCATTGGTTGTGTTACCGGCTTTGACGCCACTTCCGCGGCATTTATAAAGGCCTTCGAAATCCTCACTCACTCAGCGAAACACAATAGAAGCACAGTTTCAAGAATAATTATTATTACACGTTGAGTATTCTGTGAGCCCGTGGTATCACTTCGAACGAGCCGGCCGAATTAGTGCGTCAGATACGTTTCAGCATGGCTCTCCTACGAGTGCGACAATATTAAGACACTTTTGCGGCTACTGTCAAGCCCTTCCAGAGAACAAACAAATAATAAATTAAATTATAGTTTATAACAGTCCGGCCGGAATTTGAAATCGATACCTCTCGCTTCTTCTCATAATTTTTAATATCTATGAATATTAGAGATCTGTTTTTGATAATATTTTCTTTATAAACTTTCTATAGAAACAGTTATTTTAAAAATATTGTATGACCTATTGAAACAATTCTTGATAAATAAAATGAAAATTATCATACAATGATGAACTTTCCAACTCCTGTATACTTGACGGGGAAGTTAGACGTAACTACTCACATAAAACGCTGTTGTCCACTTACGTGCCTAAAAGCCACTATCAAAGATGAATTGGGGTCTATTGTTGTCAACAAAATTTTCCAATAAATGTGAAGAATCTGTTTTATTAGGCCTGGAATTGATTAGATGGTAACCACATAAAAAGTTAATCTACATTATAATAATCGCGCAATAATTAATGTTCTTTTAACTAAAGTTACAGACAGATTACAAACCCACCCGTGGGAGAGCCATGCTGAAGCATATGACGTACTAATTGGGCCAGCTCCTCCGAAATGATACCACAGGTTTTGCAGGTTTTCTCCATATCGAATGCCCTTAAAAGTACGTCAAACTCCGGCAACACAACCATCCGTGAACTATAAGGCGGTTGGTCATGGGTGGCGGTGTTCTCTTACCATATAGACCCACCTCCGTTTAGAACATTAACGAACCTTAGCTGAGGATATGTTTTATTTTTTTGTACATATTAATATTAGGGAATGAAACTATTAACTTTTAAATTCCTAGCGACAGTTTTGCTAAAGAATTTAAACTTGTAATATTGGACAACTATTGATAATATTCCGCGTTTAAGTTAGTTTGGTTGATGTTATAATTATTGAGAAGCGCATCTAATATATTATATTATTACTAATTGATTGCTTACAAGTAGCGCTAGAAGTGTACATAAACCAAGCACATTTCAACTCGCATGAGCCGTAAATACGGTTGCTCTTAAATATTTGCCCAAAACGCTCGCTCACAAAGTGATAATATTTCACCCGGAGACGTTTTCTTCCTCCCTAATGCTCCACTTTTATTTTACACGTGTTAGCTAAAACCAAAATGCAACATTAACATTTCTGAAGGTAAATTTGTTCAACACCAATTGAGCACATGCCAGCGAATATTAAAAAATGTATAAAATAAATCCGAATTACGAAGCGCCACAATTATGAGAAAGTGGTATATACTGCGGAACTTTTCAATTTATTATAAATTAAGTGTATATGTTGTAAGTAATATAATGAATAAATGTAATAGTAAGTAAATTATGTATTAATTAGAAAAAGATTATTCTCTTTTTAATAAATATAAAAAAAATATTAATTTATACTTTTAATATTATTTAATAATAATGATTTAATTATTAGTGTTTTGTAATTGCATCTAAGCTTTTGTTTTCAAGCAAATATACACCGTTTTTGGAGAAAATATCTTAACATAATCCATTAGATTTTAGGAGAATAAAGGTATGAGGTAAACAAAACTCCTGACTCATGCTTATGCTCGACGACCTTTGATATTTAAAGCTCGGATCCAAAGGTAGTGTACCTGACAGGGCTGGAAACTATGAAAATATTTTCATTGGAACCACAAAACAATTGTAACGATTATTAGAAGACTTCTCGGACGGTTTTAAAGCTTCTAAGCATAACATACTCTTATTTGTAAACTAAAAAACATTACAAATCTTAAATATGTTTCAACACAAACTGATAAATACATACCATAAAGGAAGTAAACCTTCACGGACATTTGGTTTTTTCTATAGTGGGCAACGGGGCAGGCGGGTATCCTCTATGGTAAGAGATCAGCTATGGAAAACAACCCCACACATCGGCAACATAATTATACACTATATCGCCACATACCGCTTGGTGACACACATCGATTTGTTTATGTTTCCGATATTTAAAATTTCAAGGGTCTCCCTCACTTGCCTCATTCATTCAGCGAAACACAGTACAACTCTAAGCCCGTGGTATTACTTCGGACGTGCGCAATTATTGACTCAGTATGTTCTGTCAATGACAATGGTTTATTATTAAGTTGTTATAAAAAATTTACCTATAATTTTGTTCCGCACTAAAGATAACGAATATTCACAGAATCAAAATGACAACCCTACATTTTGTCGCTCAGAGTTGAGCCGCAGCGCTGAATAATTGAACTATAGTGTACACACGCACTTCTGGTTCCCTTTACGATCTTACGTATAAATGGATACGTTCTTTACACAGTCACTGATTTCTTATGTGTATCAAATTCTTGGTAGCCAGTTGTGCGATTCTTCAAAATATAACATTTACGTAGTTTTTCAATAATTCCTTATCATAATATTTTCCAATGTTGTATATTATTGTAAATTAAAAAAATTGTATATTATTCTACACTCATAGGATCATACCATGCATACCAGGCTGAAACATATGCTGACGAACTAATTGGACCGGCTGGTCCGAAGTGATACCACGGGCTCACAGAATACTCAGCGTGAAGTGGTAGTTGTACTTGAAACGGTACTTCTGTGTTTTGCTGAGTGAGTGAGGATATTGGAGGCTCTTAAAAATGCCGCTTAATTGGCGAAAAAATCCGGCAACACAACTAATGCGCGGACTATAGTTGTTCATGAGCGGTGGTGTCCTCTTTCCATATAGGACACCCACCTGCTCCGTTGTCCGCTATAGAATAATTTTTTAAAATTAATTATAGCGTACATTTATAAAACCTAGATCAGTTTAGTTCTATGTAAAGACATACATTTCTGATTTAATATAAATTTGTTTATGGTACGATATCTTTATTTATTTATTGGTTGTTTATTATGATATAATAATTTCTGTTATTTTATAATAACGTTTGTAATTATTAAATTAACCTCGATTTATAAACCAAATTAATAAACCACGAAGATTCCTTTATTTAAGATCAAAACAAATTATTTCATAAGGTATTCATTGTTAATTTATATCATATAAATGGGAATTTCATTTCGAACTGATTCACCATACTTATTCGTTCATAGATAATCTTCAAATGCCTACAACCGTAATAAAATCTAAAATAATTTTCTGTTGCACGTTCTCATGCTACGGAGAAAAATTCTTTGTACGGTGTGACTTTAATAACTCGCATTTTTTGTTTTAAAGTCTTCTAAAATTCCATTTGGAAACTTTCTCTGTTATAGTTAGTTTTCTTTCTACCCCGTTTTAGTGATTCCTTATGTATTATGGAACAAATCACGTTCAATTTGTCAATATTTAAATTGAGTAATTTTATTTTAATAACAGGCACAATTGATTATTTTCTGATGATGAATGATGAACTCTATGGTATATAAATAGTCCGTCAACGCAGTCGCGGCCCAGCAGGTACTGGGGATGTCCAGGGGCGAAATACCGCTCATTAGGTGACCCTCCTGCTCGTTTGCCACCATTTTATATAAAAATTTACATATAAAATAAAAGAAACTCTTAAGTAGAATATTTATATTATAGCCAAAGACTAGGGTACTATAAGAAAAAATATTAGAACATATTTTTTTACTTAATATTTCATATTCAATAATATATGTTATTGGATTTCTTTCACAAAAGGCAAAAAAGCGTAAAGGTTTCCACGATAAACAATTTGCTTTCCCAGAGGCTTTCAAGGGAATGACCTATAAATCGACTTATAGAAAACGTTTTATCTTGATGGATGGACCAATTTATAACTTTAGCTGTAATGAAGAGATTAAATTAACTCCATCAATTTATTAATGACTATAAGTTTTGTTTTTCAGTATATTATACGGGTCTAGAACAATAATGTAAAACCGTAGGGTCTCCTAAAACCAGAAAAAGCTAATATAGTATGTTTTATTTCTTGGAAAAGCCTTGTCTATTGTTATGGTAATTATTGTTTATCTACAGGATACCCAAGGCAATGATTTAAAACATAATTCATATACAAAATTTAGACTTGTTTTCACAGACGCCAGATGCCTTTTAAAATCCCCTGAATAAATTACTCGATAAAAGGAAGGAGAAGTTTATTTTAACAAAGTTGGAGTTTGAGTCCTTCGTACCCAATGATAGCATGAAAATTGTTTATGGAAGGCTTAAAAGCAATCGAGCTTTGCTTTGTAAAATCAATGTTTTAGGGAAAATGTGACATAATGAACGCCGTCAATGTCGTTTTCGTTTTATGTCCACAAATACTCAAATTTATATTGCGCGTTTACTGTTACTGAAAATATTGACGTAATTTATAAACTATCTTCAACAATATATTGGCTACACTTGTATTAAAAAAAACTATGGTCCGTTTATAATACGATTATATTACAGTCATTTTTTAATATTATAGCGGATAATGGAGCAGGTGGGTGTCCTATATGGTAAGAGAACAGCGTCGCCCATGAACAACCGCGTCACAGTCCGCGCATTGGTTATATTGCCTACTTTTTACGCAACTTAAGCGGCATTTTTAAGACTGTGACTCACTTATAATATCTATTGTACCTTACATGTATATTGTATGCAAATGGAAAAAAGAACTAAAGGAGTAGTGAAATCCCCGCTCGGTACCAAACTGCATTAAGGCTTTTCTTTCTTTCTATTTGTGTCAGTTTAAATGTTTATCCATTTATTTAATAACTTTGCTTTGTTTGAAACAAAGTTATAGTATTTCTGTCACTTTATATATAAAAATAGTGTAATTTATTATATGGGAGGGCGGGAGTATAACGACATACGCTTCGCCTTTGGAACTCCATGTATATCTACTAAACTATACAGAATATACCTCCTGTATACTATACTATAGAGAAAATATCTTTAGTTTTTAACAGTGGGTTGACAAGTATTACCATTTTTTAAGGTTTATGGTTTTTTATAAAGAGGTTTATAAATATTTAATTTAAGTATAATGTAAATATAGATCTAACGTATACAACTACAATGTATGTTCATATCACCGCATCTATTAAGCGATTTCGAGAACAGCGCGTACAGTGATATAAAACACAATAAATTATAAACTTCTTCATATTAAGGAATAAATACCGAAGGTGAATGAATGACATTATCTCTATGTGTCATTATAAGAACATTCCAGTGTTATTTACAGCTCTATTTATTCTCAATTCAATGTTTTGACATACAATCGTTATTGTTTTGAGCTGAAACAAAACATAACAACATCAATCGATCAGTAATATTGTATAAAGGGAAATGAAATTTACGATGGAATGTTAACGCCAACTGACACCAATTATGGATAACAAGAAGGGTTTCTGCTAATTACAGCTATTATAATTTTGAATGTTACATTCTATAGAATGTAGCTATACTAAAGACTATATGCGGACGCCACTATGTTCTTAATGGCATATTACATTATCGCTAAGCGACCAACTTAACAGAAGTGAGATTTGACTAGCAAAGAAGGCTGAAAAAAAGAATTTGAAAATGTAAAATTTAAGAATCTTCATTTGCAAATTTATCCTATTAACATTTATCCAATTTAGAAAGTCGAGAAAATTTAAATTCCAATATATAAAAGAACTATTCGTTTATAGTTAACTACACGTATAAGTTGTACTGGTTAAGTGATTGCTCTGATTGCGGCGCTTTTCTATTAAGAACTCCTATTCCCAATCAGCGTCTTACGAGCTTGACCTGATTTTATTGTGGTTATTAATGCGTCTACTTCGGTTTTGGGTTCGATTCTGGGGGAAAAAAGTACATATATAAGTTGTAACGATATGACATAAAGTATATTTTCATTATTAATTCATTTTGTATATAAAGAACTTTTTATTCAAATTTAGAAAGGAACTCTCGGATCTTGATTTGAGATTATTTTAAAAATCCAAATGACCACGAAACATAAAAATATTCCCAATCATTTAAATACTACAACTTTGATTCAGTTTCTGGAATTTGGGGTTCTTATTTTTTTTATAATATAGTTTACAACAGAGCGGTTGGGTCTTCTATATGGTAAAGACCACCACCGCCCAAGGACAACCACTCCACAGTCCGCGCATTGGTTGTTTTGCCGGCTTTTTATAGTCTCTTGGTTCTGGAGTTTTGATTATGCAGTTTTAGAATTTTAGCACCGCAGAAACTGTAAAATAATGTACAAACGCTATATTACAATTTAAAGTTGAATGACTCAGCTGAAAATGTCACGTTCTGACCATAACGTTTTATATGAAAGATGTACGTGAGTGAGTTTTATATTTAATTTATTCGATTAAATCAATAGACATTTATTTATTTACATTTTTCATAATGAACGAGAATAAATCTACTTTCGTGGTTTTAACGATTTTATTTCTTACGCTTTTTACTTGCACATTTATAGATAAGAGAATTATCTAGGTACATATCTAATTTCTTTCAAATTATTCCCAGCGTTACCTAATGACTCTATAGGTATAAAATTACAATTTATTTATTAAATTATCATTAAACTAATCTACATTTTCATGTAATAGCCCGCTGAATATATTTTAAGCATATTTAATTCTAAAACACTTCCATTTTAATCCTGTTACTATTGTTATTAAATTACGTCAGCGTACACAAAATTCCATTAGAAATCATATAAAAGACCATTAGCGAAGCCGCTTCAGATGAAAATGCCAAAGGTTTTCCCTGCACGTGTGTCGCCCTTTTCATTCATAATATTTTATAATTTTGTAAATTATTGTCAATTTAAGTGTCAATTTATATCATCTGGTTTATTGACGCATGAAAGTATAAAAACCTATCTATAATCACACACATTTAGGATAAAAATGTATTATCTACGGAAAACATAACCGTGACGAAAATTTATGTTTACAGGTGTGCAAGACCGTGACCAAATCTGAGAAGAATACTTAATACTACGTAATCTGGCATACAATATGGCTGTTTTAATATTAAAACAATTAGTTCTAGTCATAAATCTTGGATGATTTTTAAATATACTAAAAAAATACATATATATATAGTAATATTATTATATTGTAAAATCGAATCTCTGTTATAATTGATTTTCTGGCACTCAAGTGAACTCTTTCAAATGTTACTGTTGACCTTTACTCGCAGTCGAAATTTTAGAATCTTCTTAAGCATAGAAAAATATTTCAAGCCTCTGATATAATAACTTTAAATAATAATCATTTATATGCTATCCAAATTTTCCCCTGAAATAGGAATGGCCATTTAAAATATATAGAGTAATTTAAATGAACGCGAGAAAGTTTTAGAGGTTTAACGAACTGTCTGAAAACACTCTCTTTGTGTTGCGGCATGCGAATAGCAAAGTTTGTGAACTTATGGAAAATTGATACGGCTTGCGGTGCGTAATGAGCAGCACTAGGCGAGCGAAAGGCCGTAACGCTTTGAAAATTAAAATTGGAGATACCGGTATCGAATGTTATTTGCCCATAATATTGAGGATATTCTATGTAATGACTAGACACTGCTGTCATGTAGTGACGTTTAACGTCACTGCTTAACGTCAGACAAGGCAGACTTATTGTGTCCAGATGAGATCGAATTTTTAACACTAATATTTGGTGATAGGATTAATAATTTATCTTAAAAATCACCTAAACTGTGCGTGATATTTGACAAATTGCACTCACCTGGCTGATAGCAAAAGTAACTGAAAATAATTTATTAATGAATTGTCAGGACGTTGGGTCTTCGCTGTGAAATAATAATCTTCTTTAAGATTCTAAGGCTGGCCTCGCTGCTGGCATAGTATTGTAAATTTATGCGAGTCGGCGTTTATTTATTCCACCTGCTCTGTCTATGGTGAAACGATTTCATTTTAAAATATAAATTATGTAATGTTTAATTTTGGAAAATGGCCCGTTACACGAATCTTTATTATTATATAGGAAATAGACTGTTGGCTTTTCAAAACGAAACAATAAAAATATGAATATCAGCAAATTATTATTTATTTATAATACTATTGTGTCATTCAATTATGCAATCTCGTCATGGTAGATACTGTGTTCTCAGGATTGATCTATACCTATCTTACGATTCGGTATTCCGTTAATGATCAACGCATTATTAGAGTAATTTATTATTATTGTACAACGTAGTAAATTGATTTATATTTTTGATCATATTTTTATCTTGATTTATAAACAGAAATTTAAACAATGTCTGATTTATTTATTTAAAATTACATTTCGAATTTTCCATTCGATATAACAAGCAAGTGCCGCATGTGGTATTCTTTGTTTAAACATAAATATTTATTAATTTAAAACAACGATGCTAATTAATTTGGTTTGTGATTTTCAAAAACATTGTTTAACTTTCTCTGTGGCTAAGTAAGTGTTATCTGTTATTTTTAATACGTCGCGGAGGAGATCTTGGATTCTATTCCAAGAGAATGCCAAACAGCAAAGGAATGTTTCTACGTGCAATTTATTTTCATATACAATGTTTGAAATGGTATGTTTATATTATTTTTTTAAACTCTCTACTATGAATAATAATATGAATAATATGATAATATGAATTGTATGAAATTTTAAAGGGTTTCCTAACTTCTAAAACTGAAAAGTTGAATAAGTTTTCAATAATAGAGTGAAATGGTAGGTCTATTGTGTTAAATGACGTAAAAATCCGGCAATACTACCAATGCTTGGTAGTGCGCTTGCTGTGATGCGGTTGTCCATGGGCGGTGGTGTTCTCTTACTATATAGGAGATCCACCTATTTCGTTGTCCGCTATACCATAAAAAATGGTGAATATGCATTTGTTTGAACTATTATTTATATCATAATGAAGACTAATTCATGTAATTGTATTTATTATACAAAGTTCCTTTCAGGTAATTATTACATTACATACATTATACCAATATTATACGACTTGGAGACCTTAAAGAAAAAAGCGTACGTATTCCTTAAAGGCCGGCAACGCACCCGCGGGTCTACAAGGGGTACGAGTGTCCATGGACGGAGGACCGCTTGTCCTAAGTGAGCCTCCTGCCCATTTGCCATCGTTATTTTAAAAAAAAACGTAAGTAAATGTATTTAAAAGTTAGCGAAGCCATTGTTATTTTTAATGCTATTGTGTCCTTTGTTAATATCCATTTTACGGTAATTATGGTAAAAGCGTTCCAATAATCCATAAAATATTAGAATCATACAAAGAAAATTTGTTTTCTCGAAATGCTTACAGCCAATCTTTATTTAAAAGATCTAATAGGTACTTGTAGTAATTTGTAATTTTTATAACATGAGGTTTACATATACAAAATATGTTTAATTTCAAATCAAATCAAAACCAAATTTTATGTCAATATTCATTTTATGTACATTAATAATATTTTTTTATTCTATAGCGAACCACGGGGCAGGTAGATCACCTATATGGTAAGAGAACACCACCGCCCATGAAGAAACGCGTTACAGTCCACGCATTGGTTGTGTTGCCGGCTTTTTACGACACTTAAGCGATATTTTTAAGAGCCCCCGATATCCTAACTCAATCTGCAAAACACAGTAGAAGTGCCGTTTCACGCGGAGTATTCTGTGAGCACGTGGTATCACTTCCGACGAACCGGCCCAATTGGATCAGAATAGGCTTCAGCATGGCTTTTCCACGGGTGAAAATATTTACAAAGATTCTTAGTCGTGCTTTATTATGTTGTAATTAGTGTACAAGGTTCTATATGGGCCTTATATACCTACTATATATATATATTTACGACTGTGATTAAGATGTCATAAAGGTATTTAATTATATTCCTAAGTTATTAGTAGTAATTTATGTTCTACATATTGTTAATTTTGTAACACTCACCCGCGGATAGGTCATTGGCTCTTTACCTATAAAACCTCCTTCAATTAATATGAAGCTTATAAGCTTGCTTACTCAATTTTATTGGTTTTGAAATCACATGGTCGATGACGTTGCTTGTAAAGAAATTAAACTACAAAAACGTGTTCTGAAGTGTACGTGGCCAAGCTTTGCAACTATTTTAAATTGTCATTATTGGCAAATTTGTTTTATTATTATTATCTTGTGTCTCTTTTACTTATAATAAATCTAAAAATTAGGTATTGTTCTGTATCTCTTAATTTTTGTGTTCGTAATAAGATTAGCGATTATCATAAAATTTTAACATCATTCATTCTACAGCTTTTCACAGTGTCAAAATAAATTGTTGTTGGTAATTATTATCATATGACTGCTGTTAAAATAAATGGTCTTTTCTAGATAACAACAAATTTCCAATAACAGAAATATTATCAGAACGAGAAAATATGTTTTTTATCTCATCCGTTGTTTTGAAACTAAAATTTGATTATTGATATATATACAGAACAAGCCATTACACAGAACAGTTTTATAGTTTTACTGGTGTTCAGTTCTTATTAAGTGTCAAATGAGCCACATTTTCAATGTTTAAAATGATTGATCCTTTGTAGGTTAAGGTATAAGATAGATAGATAGTAAAGTCGGGTTAGTTACACATTTTATAACTCAAGAAAAGGAGGACGTATTATTATGAATATTTAGCTGACATGTTGGATTAACTTATGGGTTGGTATCCTTATATAAAACTATAAAATGGACGAGAGAGTTTTAAAGTATCAGTTTTTCGGGTATTGAGGACTGCTGACTATGAACAGTCAATAGGAATCGTTAGTTGATAACATTTGCCGAGTCCAAAAACTTATAGTTTATAAAAATTAATTGCAAAGTAGATTTAAAGAGGTATCCTGATGTAACTTTGTATAGTACATAACCAGTTAAATAAAGTCTGAAAAACTGATATTTCAAAACTTTAGTGTTAAAAATAATAAGCAATATTAGTGTCCTAACTTCTCACGTCCATTGTTATCCCGTGAAATTTTCAAAGCAATTAATATATTTTTATCTCCATTAGAAGTGATTTATTGCTACCATTTGTTCGAATATCTCGTATTTTTGTAAAAATATATTTAATTACTACCAAACAACCCGCGGCTTTTTGCAACGCACTCTTTATATGTCGGAAAGATGATTCAGTCATATTAAATTAGGGCAGTAAAATCTTCATTTAATCTATCTTATCTATAATTTTTAGGTATGTTTTATATATAAACGCTGGCTGGTTATTATATTTATAAAAACAATAAATAAAAAAATGTTCCATATTTAAAATTTTTAAAATATAAGGTTTTGTTTCTTAAATAAAGTTTCATATAGAAATTATATTATTTAATGTGCCTATTTTTAAAAATTATACATCAACACGTGACTTAAATGAAACATTAAATACTAAGAAGTATAAGAAACTGTATTTCTTGAGAAATTCGAGATTATTCAATTTTATCTCGAGTATTTATACAGTGAGGTTATCAATAAGTCCGAGTACAATTATTATAAACCTAAGTGTCGTAATACTTTCCTGGCATTCATTTAACGTTCTCGGTGCAGTTAAATTCACCTAAACGTAAGTATATACTGAAGTTAAATTCAATTATTGTTATATTTTAGTATCCCGTATTTAAATTTGGAAGGAAATGGCATGGCAAAGCGATGCTGAAGCATATGCTGAAACACTAATTAGGCCGGCTCGTCCAAAGTGATACCATGCGTGAATACATGTACTGTGTTTCGCAGAGTGAGTGAGCTCCTTAAAAATGACGCTTCATCATCATCATCAGCCCATTCAGGTCCACTGCTGGACATAGGCCTCCCCCAAAATGACGCTTAAGTGGCGTAAAAACTCGGCAACACAAACAATGCGTGGAATGTGGCGTGGTTGTCTATGGGCGGCAGTGTTCTCTTACCATATGGAAGACCTATCTGCTCCGTTGTCCGCTATATAATAAAAACAACTAACACATTTCTGAAGGCTTTAATTTGGAATTTATTTCTAGTGGAACTGAAAATAAGGATCTTCGTTATTTTCTTCAAGTATGAATTTTTTAATTAACATTCAAGCCTGCCTGTATATATATATATTTTCCTTATTATTTAAATGAAACAAACTTTTTCATTTTATCACTTCCGATGAGCCGGCCCAATTAGTGTGTCAACATGGCTCTCTCACAAAAATAATATCGTAGGATATCCTAATTTTGGTACAGTATAATACTTTCCTATCAAATCGTTTCAATTTAATAAATAAATTGTTCCAGTATACGCGAAGTCAAGTCCAAATCATAAAAAGTTAATTAAAACTATATTTACAAGCAGTATATAATTACGTAGTTTCAATAAAAAAATCTGGATCTAGCGGTAGCCCGCGACATTTATGAGATCGTCTTTCCATCGCGTGGCGGGACGTTCCACTCTGCGTTTTCCGCTATTTATTTTTCCGTCATTTACATCTTTATTACATATTAAATCTTTATTCTAGAATGAAAATCACATTTGTGCTACTGATTCTGGCATGCGCCATGAGCGTCGTGTATGGAGATCTGGTTTGCGGTTCGAGCTACTGTAAAAACCATCCATGTACGAATAAAATATCCTCAAAGGCTTGCACATCGCCATCGCTATACCGTGCCAATCACGCGGGCAAATGTGCTTGCTGTCCGGCTTGCGTCACGTTTTTATGTAAGTATTACAGCAGCAACTTCGTTTGAATCCGTCTTAGAATTAGAATAAAGCATTTGGAATGCTCATTATAATGTTCTAAAGAAAACAGTTTTATCGGTTGAATTTTATTTTACAAAATTTAAATGTATGATACCTTAATTATATACTACTTTAGAGATTTATTACAAACAATCAATCGAAGTAGAAACAAGTGTTGTGAATTAATAACACACATCGAATTCTTATTTAAAGGAAGAAAAGTAATGAGTACAAATGCTGCTATATCTATATTTTTTTATTGAAGTCTTTATAGCTTGTGTTTTTTTCATTTACAGCGGAAGGAGCCGCTTGTAAGACTTACAGCAAGGAATTAGGAGAAACTCCATCAGCCATTTGTCGCGAACCTCTCAAATGTCTAACGGGCGTCTGTACCAAAGTTAAACCAAGACGTTAATAATTTTACGACTGTAAAGCTCTTCAGCTCGAAAATAATAGAACTATTCATGTTATATCATATTAAAATTTTCTAATATATAGGTAATCAGAAGAACAGAGATATTTTCTTTTCAATAAACTAATAAAATTTAAATATTAATGTTGTGAACTCTATAACTATTATTTACACTTGTATTTATTGTAAATAAATTCAAAGAGAGGATAATAATAATGGAATATATTTAATACCTACGAGATTAATTATTTCTATAATCAGAAAATGTCATCTACAAAATGACGAATATTAAAAAGCAAAATGGCGGCCAATGTGACAACTGACATCCTGCGCACAATTATAATTTTGTCTCTGGGTGCGTTCCACTAGACGCTCATAATTCTCAAAATACTCAATACCTTGAGAAAATATGAGTTTCGTTATATAACAGATAACCTATAAATTTTGAGATTTGAATAGAAATTTTTGGGGCGGTTGCATCAAGTTACATCATTATAAGAAGGTATTTGACAGTCAGTTTTTTCGTGTAATATTACTTACCTTCTTGCAGTTAAACAATATTAGCGACTAGATATTTAATTTATTTCTTCTACTTTCAAAATAACAAATTTGTACGAGTATAATTACATTCTTATATCTTACTTACAGAGAATCCTCTCAGGCGTTTTATTAGTGCTTGAATATGCCACACAATCAACCTAGATAGTTCAATACATACTTTGAATGTGTTATTCTCCTGGGAAATAATATAAAACAACATATCTAACATATGCTGAATTAAAAACACTTGTGAAAACGTGAAACAGTACGTCTACTGTATTCGCTGAGTGAGGATATCAGAGGGCGTAAAGTCATATCGCTCAATCGGTGTAAAAAAACCGGGAATACAACCAGAACGTATCGTGACGCCGTTGTTTGACGGTGATCTCTTACCATAGACCTATCTGCTCCGTTGTCCGCTATATAATAAATAATAAAAAAAGGAGAAGTTAGAAATAGTCATGATACTGGTATCAAAATTTCAATATGTACAATATTTTCGAACTTATTGTTTATACAATTTTATTTGTACCCGTACTTATTATTAATTCTCTGTCTTTACAATATAGATAATTAAGAATCAGTTAAGGAAGGTAAGATATGTAGTAGCTACGAGTATTGTGCGCAATACAAATACACTGTATCAAAAAAAATATTACCGAATAGTGACTTTTTTTAAACAATAATGATTAATGATCACGCACAACTATATTCTTAATTATTGAATTATTTACACGTCACATTCAACTGACAACAAACCTTTCGCTAAAATAGCTTGATTTACTCTGAGGCATCAAGTTTCTAATGAATTTAAATTAGTATTTTCATGAGTTTGTAAAATTCGTCTTTAATAAATGGTTTGATTATATATCGTAAAAGTACTGAAGACCTTTGAATTCACTCCTGCCCTTTGAATATCCTCGAAAGATGACCGTACGAATCAAAACAAAATGCCAGAAAAAGCGACCCCATTTTAAAATAGCAATCTCTTTTATGAAGAAAATTTAAATTAAGCTAATCTTTATACCTTCTTTCTTTATTTAGACTGCTTTCGAAGTTGCTCTGAAATAATTTTGAAAGAAACGAATTCTATTTCTGTATTTCATGTCTGAAATATTACAACTATTTTTGGGCCTATCTCCAAACTATCTCCAAAGGGTTTTGTTATTACCTCAAAGTTATTAAGACAAAAAATATGAATTAATTGACTATCAAGGCTTACCTACTAACTAACCTACTTTTTCATATATCCTATCCTATATTTACAAAATGAATCGTAAATTAAAAGAAGAGCCTCGTAGCTTAATATTTTAAAAGTGTACTGTGAAGAGAGAGATATCGTTTTTGAATACCGGTCCGGACAGTTATAATTTAATTTATAATTTATTCAGTGTCTGGAAGGGCTTGACAGTGGCCGGGTGAGTCTTAATACTGTCGCACCCGTGGGAGAGCCACGCTGAAGCATATGCTGGCGCACTAATTGGGCCGGCTCGTCTAGAGTGATAACACGAGTTCACAGAATACTCAGCGTAAACGGTACTTGTACTATGTTTCGCAGAGTAAGCGAGGATATCGGATGCCCTTAAAAGTGCCGCTTAAGCGGCGTAAAAAGCTGGCAACACAACCTTTGCGCGGACTGTGGCGCGGTTGTTCATGGGCAGCTGTGTTTTCTTACCATATATGAGAGCCACCTGCTCCGTTGTCCGCTATAGAATAAAAAATAATTAAAAATCTCATTTATTCAATTAAATTTTATTGAAAAGGAAATGCGAAATTTCCGTAACGAAACTGAACTTACACGGGGATGAACATTTTTCCAATTATTTTTCTATATTGTATTTCTTGCTTTGATCGTTAATAATCTTCTGATGAATCTCACAAAAGGATATCGAATTTAATTGGATTTTGTTTCTCTTATTATATCTTTAAATTAAGACGTTAATTAAAAAGTAAATAAAATTCTAAACATCACATGAACCTATGAAAGTATTACTTTGTAACACTTTATCAACTGCTGATGATAAAAAACGATTGGCCACAGCATCCCATGTTTTACTCGCTCGATAAATATAATAAGAGCAGTTCGATTTAATAACTACGTGTGTGTGTTAGTGTAAACTGTTTGGTTTCATTGTTTGTTAATATATTTATTAACCTTTGACCTTATCAAAATTATTGTTCCACGTACAGACGGTATGTAAGAATATCGTATATTTATTATACCACAGATCAAATTGTTTATGTAAATTTTACTGAACCGATACCTACATTAGGAATTTTATTCTGATTTGACGGTAAACGTTTAAGTTTGACATATTTAGATTGTTTATGCATTCGGTTAAGTCTGCACGGTTAATATACCAAACTGACTGTCATCCATAATTGGAAATCAACATTAGATTGCTTATTTTATTTACTATCATTTGAAGTGCGTAAGCATTATTGTCATATATAGTTACAAGCAGTGCGTAACTTTAATAAATTAATTATAATTAAATAAATTCTGTGAATAAAATAGGTATAGTAAAATGTAAGTATACTCATTTATTTTAATCAATATTAATCAAATATGAAGAATAATCTTAATTCCTTTTTTTCGAATGACTATCTCGCTGTGTATGCGATACGGCCACTGCAGCTTACACGGAAATCTTAATTCTTAATAATCTTAATCTTAATGTACCGTCTTTTTCTTAGTGACTATGGATCAAGGAGTTGTACGTAGACGGGTCAAGAATGAATTGCAGAATGATTCTACTATGAACGTAAAAGAAAAAGCACCGGAATTTGCCAATAGGGAATCAGTCTTAACCCTTCTCATGGAGGAATCGCTACACATTAAGGCCATTTATCACATATTTGTAGCAATTTTGGTCATGCTTTTCTTTGACACCGTCATATACGACATAGTGGAACGTGGAAAGCAAGTAAAATATTACATTTTCATAATATGAATTAGATATAGTCAGTATTGAAATATTTAAAAATACCCATGGGCGAGCCATGCAGACGTATATGCGGACGCACTAATTGGACCGACTCGTCCGAAGTGATTCCACGGGCTCACAGAATACGCAACTTGAAACGGTACTGTGTTTCGCTGAGTGAGTGAGGATATCGGAGGCCCTTAAAAATGCCGCTCAAGTGG
>DWCF01002090.1:0-25876 GCA_018230265.1 Delias oraia | reverse complement strand
TTTAACGACAACTCTTTATAACGCTATAAAATGCACAGTCCCTTCAGTGTCGTTATATAGAGTTTACACTGTATATCATTGCTGTCAATTCAGTGATATGTAACCATAGCAACCATTTTATGAAATACTATTTCGTTTACCTGTCATCTACAAATGCATGTTTCTCTTCATTAAATTATTATAGGATTTAAATAAAATTGATGGGAGCAATGAAAACAGCTTTAGATTTAACACTTTGTAAGTATTCTCTTTATAAGTTATGTATGCAATTCACAATATGGCTTGCTATCCAAACTTTCTCAAAGAAACGTTGAAGCAAAACAAATAATTGTTTGCCTCGTTCTAACAATGCATGTCCCTTTGATGAGTTCTATCCATTGTTATAGGTATGTGAGGTTACCTGTAACTTTTTTAACTAACAAACATCTGTGTTGCAGTTTCTCTGAGAAAAGTTGGACCCGTCGTATCAAGATTATGGTTAAACGCAAAAGAGCAAATAGCTAGCACTAAAGCAAAGCCACTAGTTTGTAACTTTATAATAAGTAAGGTGGAGTCCACCTTTGAAACGGTACATGAGAAATTGTTATCCAAATGTATTGAATACCGAGCAAGAATATTACCCAAAGAGCTTGAACAATTAGAAAAAGAAGTGGAACAGATAAAAAAAGAAATACAACAATCAAAAAAATGCTAAAAATAATATCTAAACACATTTCAAATGTAACAAAATCTTTGTAAATTAAACGTTTAAATTATTGGTAATTTCATTATTTATTTTAGCTATCAGCAAATATTTAAGGCCGCTAGCTGCTACAGCTTGGCAATATGCAAAAGTTGAAATGATACCTCCAATGACATCGCAAATGTTTCAAGGAGCTTTAGGCCAAAAGATTGAAAATACTGCTGGAGGTGTAGCTGATAAGTTCATTGGAGGCTTAGAACAAAAACTAGCAGACATGGAAGCCGCGAGAATAAGGGCTATTCAAGCGAAAGAGGCCGCAGCAAAAATAGCTGCTGAGAAAGCTAAAGCGGAAGCGATAAAAAAGGCGGAGGAGGAAAAGCGGCTTGAAGTTGAGAAGGCTGCTACAGCTGCAAAAGCAGAAAAGGCTAAACCCGCTAAGAAAGAAGAACCCCCAAAAGATCCACCTAAAGCAGAAACCAAACCTGAAGCCAAACCAGACACTAAAAAGAAGGAAACCCAAGATCCACCGAAAACTAAAAAGAAATAATAAAACTAGTAGACTCAAAGTTTAGAAAGGCTCAGTTCCGAAACCAAAATAATGATTAAATTTTATCATCTACGCTAATGAATATAATGAAAATAAATGTATTTTAATTTGGATCTCTGTTGAAGTTTATTTTCATATTTCACTTATGCAAAATTTATTTATATAGTGACGTATAATAAAGGTTCATAAAAATTCTATATGAAATACAATAATATTATATGTATGTATAATTTAAACTATAATAATTATTATAGTAATTTGTGTGTAATTCGTCCTCTTTTGCCTGAAACTGTCTGAAGCCTCACGTATCTATATCAAATTACAATAGTTGTCTATGTATGAAAAAAAATGTTACTGTCATTTCTAGGATTGTCAATAAAAAATTATATACGTAAAATAAAAATGGTCCTTAGAACAAGCGCACTTAAGTTAACGTCCAATTTATTACGTAAGTACAAAAAGAAATCTCATAAATTATATAGGTAATTTTATATATAGCTTAGTACTATTACGGGGAATATCCATACTTTAAAAAAAATTCAGTAGGGTCAATGAGTCTGCTGAATGTTTCACTGAAGCGAGAGTGATGGGTAAAAGGTATATGTCATGTAATCTGTAGAAAAAGTTATATAACTTAAATGTTTTATTAAAACATGTATTTCTTATGCCTTGTGTTTTAGGTGAACGCGCAAAATTCGGTGTCGTTGATGGAATACCGGAACTATTGAGACCATTTGATAAGAAAAAGCAGGACTTATTGAAACAAATCAAGGAAATATCTGAAAATATTTCGAAATCTGAACTAGCGCGTAAATGGCGTGTTGCTAAAGGTTACTATACTTTGGAAATGGCACCTCCTAAAAATGGCGAAATTGAGGTACCTAATTTTGTAACTCTACAAAACAATAAAGCCTAATAGCAATATGAACTTACATAAAATGAAAATTATTTCACCTGATTTGTAATTGTAGTTTTAGTTATTTAAGTAAAGGCGGTTGCATATGATTATTTAGTGATAGAGAATTTAATTTTATTAAAAAGGCTTTCCAGTAAGTTTTGAGAATTGAAATTGTATTGCCCCTTTTTGGGTCAAGATAATATTATAATTTAAATATACCTTTAATATTTCAGCAAATAAAAAACGACATCAAACTCGTCAAAGATTTTTTTGGGTCCGGGGCCTTTAAGCAACTCACTGTGAAGCAAGCCTGGCTTCTGCTGTTAGTCAGTATAGAGATAGGAATGTGGTTTTTCTTAGGAGAAACAATCGGGAAGATGCATATTGTTGGATATAAAGTTTAATGAAATTCGTTGTACAAATTTGTCTAAATAATTATACCTAAAGGTATACATTTTCTAATTTAAAATAAAAAAGCTAAAACAGTATTTCAGGTTTTAATGGTATCAGAATAACTCAATTATAAGACTAATAATAACTCAATTATAACACTTATAAGACACAATATTTTTTATGAGAACAACCTGTTTTCATTAGCAAATTTATTAAGTTGATTGTTTACCCTAATCACTAAATACTTAAATACGAATTTATCATATCAATGAAGATTCATAAATATATGTTGAATGTTCACGTTCTGCATTTTGAAATCTATTTGAAATGGATCGTTAATGGAAATTTTGAAAGCGAATTTATATACCGGCCATCAATGGTTGGCTTGCGCGTTCCGCTAAAATAATTTTAATGACAGTTGATTAAAACGTGGCATTCGACATCTACCGCTATGAAATTTAAAGTGAACGAGAGTCAATAGTCACGATTAAAATAATTCACAAGAACGTTCATACTTTATAAGCGGTGATCAGTCATCACAATTCGTATTTCATTACTAGCTATACAAGACACTGGTCTCACGAAAATACCTATGGCGCTAGAGGTGCAATGCGGTGTTTTTACGGAAACGAAAGCAAGATCGTGATTCGTGATCAAAATGAACAAAAAAACTTTAATAAAATGATTTTCAGTGTAAGTTAGCGAGCTGGTTGTAATAAAATATTTATTATTGTCTGTGAAGTGAAACAGTGATAATTATTTTATTTTTTAATAGTAATGTTGCGTCGAATTAACTTTTATTCAATATGTATCGCATTCGGTCTCAGTGTTCTATTAATTCTTGCTGGAAGTCGGTATACAGATAATACTTATTACCGTCCATCCCCAGAAAGTAATAGAATTATTGAAATTAATATACCACAACAGATCCCCACTAATCCCTATGAAAGCTCTCTGGATATTGCTACAATTATGGAAAAAACACGATATAACATAAAAATTGAGTTAGAAAACTATAATTTTACTGTGTCTGGCGTGAGAAAACTGGAAGACCTAATAATGGAATCTGGTGGGCAACCTTTGAGAAGTATTATTATATCCACTTGGCGGTCAGGGACTACTTTCTTGGGAGAGGTGCTCAATTCTGTACCTGGAAATTACTATCACTACGAACCTCTTCTGAATTATGAAATTATACAAATAAGAGGTTCTCCATATGCAGACAAAGCCTTAAGCATGATCACAAAAATGTTAAAATGTGATTATAATGGAATGGAAGATTATTTTGATTATGGCAAAACACATTTACACCAATTTAGTCACAATACAAGGCTGTGGGACCATTGTAAATATAAGAAGGAATTGTGTTTAGATGCTAACTTCACCTCAAAGTTTTGTAAACTCTTTCCTTTTCAAAGTATGAAAGTAGTTAGAGTCAGGTTACACCTTCTACAAGAAATATTGGAAAATAAAGAGTAAGTATTTATTTCATATAAAAAAGTAATTATATAGGCATTATACAGAAGGCATCTATTGATTAATAATAAAAAAAAATTAAGTGGAGAAGACCATTTTAATTATATTATTTGTTTTAAGCTGACTATTTTTTAACTATCATCTTATGATACAATATTACTGACTTATACTGGTTACTGTTGATAATTTATATTAGAATTTGTTTTTTATCTCAACAGTGCTGTTTCACTTACAATTTTTAAATTCATTCTTAGTAAGCAAGTGGTTACTATAAAATATTCCTCATGTTCAAATAAAACTGAAGAATATTGTTGATTTTATTCAGATTCCAGAATAACTTATTCAGATTAAAAGACATTTTCTTACTATAACACTAAGCTTTTTAGCTTTATACAAATTCTCTGCTTAAATTAATGTAATTTCAGGCTTAATGTTAAAGTGGTCCTATTGATCCGAGATCCTCGTGGAGTGATGCAGTCCCGACAACACCGCAACTTTTGTCAGCCATCTCCTGATTGCTGGAAACCAGAGCTCCTATGTGCTGATATGATCAGTGATTATGTTGCAGCTAGCAGATTGATAAAGTCATATCCAGAAAGAGTTATGTAAGTTAATATTCAAGTATTATTTTCAGCTAATAGTTCAGTTCCTAAAGGATTGTATATAATAATATATAAGTAGTTTAAGGTAAAAATATATGGAAATCTTTAAGAAATATTTTAATTTTTCAATATTGACTTGTCATGAAAAGCTTATTTGAGTGACAATACATACTATTCATGAAAGAAAAAGCAAGGACATGACATTATCTACTATTCAAAAGTATGTTAGACTTAAAGATCATGGTTAAATAATATGGCTAACCTATTTTATTTAAATATTTAATCTAAATAAGTAATTATTATTATGGTAATATTTTTTATCCACTATTAATTTTTCCATACATTTTCTGCAATATTACAATTTTGATAGAGCACATGAATGCTATGTGTAATGTATAAATAAAAAAAAACATAACAATAAGCAATATTAAAGTAAAGTTAGTGTGTAAAATCCTATTTTTTGTAGAAAATGAACAGGTTTTATTAAGTAAAATCATCAATATTTTTTTTGGTAGTAATCGAGCAGGAGGCTTAGTCTAGAGTAAGCGGTCCTCTGTCATGGATGCGTTGCCGAACTTTAAGAAATATATGCTTTTTTCTTGAAAATCCCCAAGTCGTATTGGTTCGGAAATGAGGTGATTCCACAAAATGGTAGTGCGCGGCACAAAATGTATTTAAAACGCTCAGTTTGTGAACGACGAAAATGGAAGTGAAAACTATGAAACTATGTTCGATGATGAAATTCAGCTGCAGGTATTAATCCAAACAGCTCCTCCGAAAATTCCCCGTAATAAATACGATATAAGATGCTGACCAGACCAACATCTTTACGCAACAGTATTCCGATACTCACTAAGGTGGACAATGATCTGTTAGGAACAGAGGGAGATAAGGCAGACTTTTTTAGCGATGAACGAGCAAGTTTGAGTTTTCTTGGAGTGAATTGGACTAAGTATAGTCGACCCCAGTCTGAGACTCTTTGGATAAGACACTCGACTTCAGACGAGTTTGTTCCTGCACTGACAACTTCCCTAGAAATGTTACCAACACCTATATAAAATGCATCATAAGATTTGATGCATCAGATCGTTGACATGCATAAGAAATAGGGTAGATAGGGACGCAGCCTTGCAGAACTCCAGTATTCATAGAGTAAAGAACGGAACATGCTCCGTCAACGACGTCCTTAATGCTTCGATCTATTAGAAAGCTGGATCCAGATGCACTATATCTCAGAAAGCCCGTAGAGGAGGTTTAGCAAGTAGCGCTTTATGCAACACTCGATCGAAGGCTTTCGCTATGTCCAAAAATATGAAATAGCCGCCACCGAATGTACCTACTGCTGAATTAAAACTGCTTTTGTACGATCATAAACACATATGAGTTATATATAACGAAGTTGAAATATTAAAACTTACTTTATGTTCTATTTCTTTGGAAACAATCATGCGAAAATCATCGTGAAAGTATGAAGAACAATACTTTCATCTACAATATAATCTTAAAAAGTGCACAAATTCTTGGCATTTTGCCAAAGTGTTTGAAATTGTGCAGCCACACTTGACGGAGAGGTCTGTAAACCAATTGTACGGCCGGGTGCAATTAAAGAAAGTAGAACGAGTAATTCTATGCAGAGCATTTTACAACTGTAATTATTATTAACGTGGCCTTGTGTCAGTTTCGGCTTAATTAATTTGTTCGATGTGATAAATTATTTTATTTTGCATTTCAAGTCTCATCAATAATCATTTTTTATTCACTGAATCCGTGAGGTCGTATGAATATTATTACTATAAATTGATATGCGTTTTCTTTTTATATTAAATAGTAAAAACAACGTCCAGTGAAATAGAAACTGAATTATCTGCCCATGTCTTAATAGGTGTCACAAGATTTAGACCCTGGGAAAATCATATTTAATAATACAAAATAAAACGCTTAGTGGGACGTGCCGCCACGCGATGGAAAGTCGATCTCATGAAGGTCGCGGGCAACCGCTGGATCCAGATCGCAATGGGTGGACGTCTTTGGGGGAGGCTACGTCCAGCAGTGGACTTGATAGGCTGATTTATGAATTAAATCAAAAGGGTAAAGTAAACCCGCAGCGAGGTACGATTCAAGATGAAGCAAATATAATGTTATTCACAGAAGGTTGATCACGATTCACGTCTTTAGTTTAATAAAATGCCTTTGCCTTTCTATTTCAGTGTGCAGCGTTATGAAGAGTTAGCTCTAGAGCCAAACAGTACCGTGCCCAGTCTTCTAAAGTTCCTAGGAATCAGTCCAACTACATCCGTTGAGGAGTTCCTACTCTCTCATACAAACGTTGAAGTGTCCGGAGTTAGCTCCACTTTCAGGGTCTCCCGCGAAGTGCCTTTTAAATGGAGGAACGTTTTAAATTTCAACTTTGTAGAGAATATACAGGTAATTTAAATATCTGTAAGGAATATAATAAAATATATCTCGCCGCTCTGCAATGGCTGAGTGTCCGTGGCCGAAGGACCGTTTACCCTAGAATAAGCCTCCTGCTCGTTTGTCACCAAATAAATAAAAAAATAATAAAAAAAAGTAATTTTATATGCCTCGTGGCCGAGCGATATTGTAAGCTAACTTGTACTTAGGGATATGGGGTTTGGATTCTGGTCTGAATAAAATTTTATAATTTAATTTATTCGGTCTCTGGAAGGGCTTGATAATGTCTGTGCGATTGTCTTAAGACCTGTGGGAGAGCCATGTTGACACTAATTGGTCGGTTCGTCCGAAGTGATACAACGGGTTCATAGAATACCAGTGTGAAACAATACTTGTGCTGTGTTTCGAGGTGAGTGAAGATATCGGAGGCCTGTGAAATTATACCGCTCAAGTGGTGAAATAAAAGCCTCTAACAATACTGTCGCGCGGCTGTCCATGAGCGATGGTGATCTTTTACCATAGACGCGACCCACCTGCTCCGTTGCACGCTTTATAATAAAATAGTTTAAAAACTCCATGAAAAAGGTGTTTCCCAGCCTGTAGACTCCACATTCAATACTGAAATTAGATACATTGAGTAGTCTAATTTTTAACGGTTAAGCCGAAAAGAAACTCGTCTTGTTTTAAGATAATTTAATATTACGATAAATTTGTTTTTTTTTTAGAAATCGAATCATTAAAAACTTGATTAAATATTTATTAATTCTAGAGTTTCCTATTCGAATGTATTTTCTAATCTTATTGAATAGCTATCATATAAAATCTTATGCACTTAGAAATGTTTATCATGTTTGTACATAGTATCTATCACATGATAAAGTTCTGCATTATATTAACATTATCGTGGTTTTAATATGGTACCTTAAGTGTGCACTTCAAATAATATAATTGTTAGCGCTAGTAATTAATTCAAGAATTTAAATTGATTGATAATATCTAATCGATATACATCTTTCCGATGCTTTTTTTAGGTAAATATAAATATTATTATTTTCGTGTATTATCATATTTGTGGCTTACTAATTTGAATGAATTAAAGCAATGACTTTTCAATTCGTTGTCGAAGCTTTTAAACATTATTGAGTAAAATATGAACCTAAATTACGTATCTTTTTCTCACTTAAAAATAATCAATTGAATTTTAACAGAGAGTTAACGGTCCAAGATCACCGCCGCCTATGAAAAGCGCCACATTTAACGATTCTGTTTTGCCTTTTTTATGCTTGGGTGTCTCAAAATTAACCAAGATTTGAAATTGCCGACGTTTACGCAGTAAAGTGTTGGCAATCCCTAAAGCAACAGCTAACAGTTAGTAAACCTATAAATGAAGATTGGTTTATAATAGAACAACGTGTCTTCATTAGTAAACAATATTTCAAAATTAAAAAAAGCTCGGCGGCCGCAGATTGAAAATTTCATATACAATATAGTCGGAAGAGTGTTTTAACTTTATAAACTGTGATTGAAAATCATGATGATGATATACGTTCATTACCTATGTGCGACTCGTCTTTTCAGATGGTCTGCAAAGAAGCGCTAGACCTTTGGGGATACAAGATGGCGCACAATGCAACTCACATGGCCAGTAAGGACTTCAATCCCTTGGACAATTACACTCTGATGCAGTAATCGCCGTTGTATTGTAAGCGAATGAGGTGATATATGCAAGAATCATTCTTCAAAGGTTAGCCACTTAAATCCCTGAGAGCCCATTTATCTATTTATGAGTATTTTATGATCTAAAAAATGCCTTACATCCAAAATATTAATGGTCTATGTAATTTTTAGTTCCACCGCAATTACGAATACGTCTTATAATATTTCGTATTATGAATATTTTTACTTATTGTGTAAAAATATTAGAGTTAAAAGCATAAATTTAAACCGATTTTAATTAAATGTAACCCGGCTCGTCTGAAGTGATACCAAGGGCTCACAGAATACTCAACGTGAAACAGTACTTGTGCTGTGTTTCGCAGAGTGAATGAGGATATCGGAGACCTTTAAAAAAAGTGCCGTTAAAGCGGCGTATTAAGCCGGCAATACAACCAATGCGCGGACTACGGCGCCTTTTTCATGGGCGGCAGTGTCTCTTACCATATAGGTGACCTATCTGCTCTGTTGTTCGTTATACTATAAAAAAAATATTTATTCAGTAAAATTTTCACCTCCATTTTACGTGAGGGAAAGTGAAGTCAAGGTCTAAAGTGCTAGTTGCCAGGGCCGTAAACATATTTTAAAAAATTGTACCCGGCTTATGGTAACCCACTACACGAAAAGATTTGCTTCTAT
The DNA here is from genome assembly GCA_018230265.1 of Delias oraia. Lineage (NCBI taxonomy): Eukaryota > Metazoa > Arthropoda > Insecta > Lepidoptera > Pieridae > Delias > Delias oraia. The sequence continues at coordinate 16,514 of DWCF01002090.1, read as the reverse complement.
TAGTACTTAAAAACCTACACTTGTACGAGGACATGTTCTTTTTTAAAGAAATACAGAATTATTATAGTATTATACTATTATATATTTTTTTCCAATGTCCATATTATTAGCATATTGCGTTTTAGATGAAATCATTTGATAACTGCCGCTTACATTTTTCTAGTTTATGTTCTTAAAATATATATTATAATAATCATATAATTTAGTCGTTATATTATACCTGGAGAAAGAGGCTTCTCTTAATGATACAATTATTTAGTGAAAAAAAACTCAAAGGCTCGATAAATAAACTTAGCATGTATTGCTTTACTATTTAATTTCCTTAATTCAGTAAATCATAAAATCTTTTTTTTTTCAGGTTTCTTCTCTTCTATTATTTGAGAATCTACATTCCACTGTAAAGGTATTAAGTTAGCTAACAAACACCAGTATTATATATTTTCTGTGGTGAGTTAAATTTTTCTCGATGAATTAATAGCAGCTTGTATTCAATTTTTAAAGTTAAATATACCAAATTCTTAAGGATAATTACCATTCCGGAATTGATTAGTCGTTAAGATTACTTTATTTACTATTGTCATTTAGGAATATTGACTACTCGTAAACAACTGTCGGATTGAAGCGCGTTTTCTTAAATGTGAAGTCTAGTTCAAGAATTGTTATAAGTGAACGCATTTTTAGCCGATTCAGATTTGAATTCTTCAACGTGCTTAAAATATGGTTCTTCATTCCTGTAAGTTTATATCGATAAAGTATTAGTGCCTTTATACACGATAATAATTCGCACACAACGACTTGTTGCATTTTGGTTTTATTTATGGTCTATATTAATAATCGCTGTGATTTAACGAAAACGCGACGAAATTCGTAACTCGGCGTAAGCCAAGTGTAAGATTGGGGATGATATTAAATTTGGTGACTTGGTTCATATTGTTAATATGGGTTAGTGAATGCTTTTTCAACATAATTGTCATTTATGTTAAAGTTTTTGAGCAAAATAGATTTTTTTTTATTGTATATTTTATTTACCGTACTATGTTTTATATTTTTGATATAAAGTTGACGCCATAGTTTTGTGTTTTTGAAGCTGTAGTGTTGATGCACAGCATACATTAAATTTGCCATGAGCGGCTATCGCCATTGCCAATTTACACTTTGTCATAGCCGAATTAAGCATAATTTCTCTAAGTATGCTGTATATTTGATTTAATATAAAACTACATAGCGTGTTCTGTGTGAGTTATTCTACATACTCGAAAGAGAACGCCTTTACTTAGATTTACATTTTTATATCTTAATATCAGAAGACAAATCATTCATACAAATCTAAGCAAAAGCTTTCATTTTCGACAAGATAACAAGCACTCGTAAGAAATGAGAGTAAGAATAAAGGGATTTTTAGTTTCCTATAATGGTATTTGGTAATGAACAAATTCAAGTTCTGGTTGTGTGAAACACCATAGGTGTTGAATATCAAAACGTAAAAGATGGACCATGTTTAGAGGTAAAATTGCTTGGTAGAGTAGTTGAAAGTTAGGTTAGCAATTTTCACCTCTTAGGGCTAAAGTACACTGGCGATTACGCCGTTTTACATTGAAAGTTGATATATGCCTTAAATAAGGAACATATTGAGATATGTTTCTTCAAATCAAATGATATTTATTGTAAACCAATATACGTGATAGTTTAGGCGGAAACATGGAAAATTTATATGACAAAAATTAAGTATGACAAAAATGAAATTGGCTCTCTCGTATGTGTATATAATTAAAAAGTACATATTTCTTGCTTATTACTTTCTTAAATTATTGTTATCAAGTGATAACACTCATTTTATTGTGAAAATACATAAAATCTGATGTAAAATTTTACATCAGATTTTGATCAGAAAATGCATAAAATCGTTGTAAAAATTTAAATAATTATTACCGTATAAAGTGTTGGTATATAAAATCATAGAAATGCTCAATGCAATAATCTATAGTGGTTTAGAATCGCCAGTGTGCTACGGTTACATTGAGTAAGGCTTAGTCTACGAATAATTTTAGCACTCACGGAATTGAATATTAATGCTTCCATTGTAGGTGTTTTATTGTAGTTTAGATAGATTAGATCGACATACATAAATCTTGACTGAAACAATACTCGATACGGCTGCTGTAATTTACACGCGAAAATGTGGCACTGTTGCCTGATTATGTCAAGTCATCATGCATATCATGAGTTAAGGCGAGTCGTCATCAAAAAATTTTATCCACCAAAACGGGACTCTTTTTAGTTTTGCACTTCTAAGGTTTGTCATCATCTTATATTGGTATCTATGTACATACCTTTATTAGGTACAACTACAAGTAACATTGACTATTGAACGCGTGGTTTTTCTTTTAGCATCTTCTATGGCATTTTTGTTGTTTAGACGGATGAATTGAAATTGTATCGGAATATAAGATAGATGTAATCTAAGACTACGCTTAACTGACGATTAAAATATCGGAAATGGTGGTTTTAACTTCATCTGGTTACATTTCTATGTTAGTTACAGGCGTATGCAGGTGTTTCCAATGTAGGTGACGAGTGAGTGATGTTTTCGCGCAGGATTTCCAATGTCCAAAGTAAAACTCCAATGCTTCTAATGCTGTTGTCACAGCTGTATGACTAAATGATGATGGCAACACCTTGAAGTGCAACGCTGAAAGCGTCTTGTGTTATTTTTTGGGTTGATGAGCTTGTGTGAAAATATCGATTGCTAACGGAATTTTACAAGCAATATACGAGATATGGAAGGGGACTTATGTTAACGTAACCTCCGTCCAGATATTGCGAAACTGTTCCTGCTGAATTTTAAATTAACGAAATAAATTGCAGTAGGTGCTAATGTAGTTGTATAATAAACTGATCATAAGCTTTTTAAATAAGAATTTGGAAGCTGGTGGAAATGATAAGGTTCATGATTTTTTATTTTACAAATTGTTCGAATAATTGAGGGCATACTGTCAGTATTGATATAAAAAACACGCTAGTCAAACGTGAATTTATAATTGGTAAATAAATTACTATTATCTGCTAAACTGTTACTAAAAGTGTGACATAGACACTTCTTTAGTCTATCGGTAGACACTTCACGTGTTATTCATAGAGTGAAGTGACGTACAGCTAGATATTTATTTTTTAAACTATAACTGAGCTAAACATCAAAGTAGCAATGCTAGTAAAAGAGTACCATTTTTTATGTAAAACATTTCAAGTCCTAAGTGCTCAGATATCATATCGAATATTTACGCCTAAACGCGTATACGGTTTAGAGAATATACAATATTGATTAAGATGATACCTATATTTGCGTAATTACGATGAAATATACAATTTGAACAACAGAATCTTTTAAGGAAAGTGTTGGTTATATGTATGGTATCATTGTAATAAAATACTTAAGTTAAATATCGATTTTGTAGTATTAAAGTTTGAAATTAGAAGTGCGAGTAGTATGAGTGGAATAAGCTGAACAATTTAGAATTTATATTTAAGTCACCTCGCTGTCCATCGAATAATGTATTAATATATTCAATTATTATTATAACTCATAGTAATAGAGGCCAAATGTTGTGAACATAATTTCTAAATAGCAATTTTCTGCTATATGTCTATTGCCTAAAATGCGATTATGTACACAATGGCAGTTTGGCGCCATGTTTGACAGCTAAGCAATCGACAAGAAAGATGGCGACATGCGACGATGTAATATTATTTTTTAAGAGTTATGTAAAAATATCAGTAGTTTTGGTTTGAGTTCGCTGTTAATTTTATATTTACTATATTAAAATTATAATATTTATCTTATTTAAATTTATAATTAACAAATAGCATTACAGCGACTCTCATTAAGTCAGTTTACGTTTTCGCGAACCGAGTTAGCCATCTTTCTTACTAGTTCCTACGTAATACATAACACCAACATTTATATACTATAGTGAATTAATATATTGATACGACGTTGTGTCTTCGCCTAGATTAAATCGATTAGTAACTAGATAATACAATGGTGGTCAATTTGTCTGCAAATAGTCATATTGCACTAGTAATGAAAAGCTTGTTTTTTCCAAAATTAAAATATATTCTAAAATACGATTTTAATAAATTTAAGGATGTGGTATCTAAAGTTAAGTGTGTTTAGTTTTAAAGATACGTAAAGTACACTGTTTTTAGTTATTTTTAATTTACCTATGTAATCTTTAAAATTTATGTTTAGCCTATACTTCTATTCTGTTTTCTATGAAAATATACTTTTCGTTATACTGTGACCCTATGAGATGATATTTGAAAGTATTACCAGTATAATTTAATTGCTTTTATTGCAATAATAGAAACGTTATGAATTATAAACCTTGTCAAGTTATGGTGGTTTTGTAAATGACTGGAGGAATATTTATTGTAATTGGTATAATTATATACCTATATGTGTATAGGTTTTGTTTATTTGTGTAAGAACTGCCTCAGAGAAGGCTGCACAACAATATTCAAATACATATAAATCGCATAATTAATACATTTTATACTAATTTGTTTTTCTATTAACGAGGAAAGACATTGATCAAATTATTAACTTTTCAACTCATATGCCAATAATTTTCATTTAAATTTGTATAGAAGCAATAATATGCTAAACTAAGTCAATATATGCATCAATTATTATATTAAAAGATGGAAAGCTTCCTGATAGATTTGACAATATTATCATACATGCATGTACATAATCTATGGTAAATATATTGCATTAGGGTACTCGGCTCTGTATCATATATCACTTGACATGGCATACGTCACACGCACAATTATTACACTAAATAATTGTTGGTTGTTAATATTATAGTGGTTGTAAATAGAAGGAATTGTGTAGTCATAGATGAAGTACGCTTTGATGTAACGTAACTATAATTTTTTGGTTATCCGAAGGCTATGATGTTTTTATTTAATTTAAAATTTTTAATTGATTAAACCTTTACATGAATGTGTACAACAGATGTATTACTACGACTCGAAATTTAATAATTACTTCAAATTTTGATCCCAGCAATCGTATTTTGATTATTTGAAACATTAATATGATCTATGGTTTTGTATATTGACTGATTTTTATTTTAAGTGTTATTTTTATGAACGGAGCCTTAAAACTGGCTGAAACCAGTGAAAATTTGTACTATCATATCATTAGAACACGTAATTGTGAATATTCAATGAAGAAATTTATTTTATTCGTAATAATGTTATATTCTTTTTATATTTGTTAATTTAATTTGAACAGCTAGTTAGGGTGTTAAATGTTGGCAAAAATTTGTGAAAAATAATACATTCGTATTTTTTATATGTAATAAATGGATTGATGAACCGTAAGTCTATGTAATGTGACCAATAGCGGTTTTAATTAAGAATTGGAAAACTCGGTAACAGCTTTTTCCGAAGTTGGATGTGTAGCGTATAAAGGGCAGCGTCCAATATTTCGAGAAATACTGTGTTATTCGATACTGACTCTGAATTTTCACATCTTTTTGCCAAGGTATATGCGTACGAAAGCAATAATTATGAAAAGGAAATTAGGTTTTAAGGGTAGCCTTATTAGGAGTAAGAGAATGTTGAATCTTTAGCACGGCCAGCGTCAACGCATGTTTTGAATAAAGTTATGGCATCAGTATTTGTTTGTTATTGAATGATTCTTTTACTATATTAATTGATTTTTATAAAAACATCATAAATAGAAAAATTAGGCTGGGCTCTTGGGTTGAATGCTTAGTAGGAATCCCAAGTATGAGGGCATACGAGCCGAAAAATTCAAAGCGACTCAAGCACATCAGACTTCTGCTCTACTCTTCTGATTATAGATATCTATATTGGAGATGATAAAAGCATTTCCCTAAATAAAAAAGGTTCAAGTTGGCCATTACTTATCCGCAGAGAAAATCATAAGTGACTTGGACCCCGAATAAGATTTTTTATAATATCTCCTCAAGTTATGTTAATTTTAGAGGCCTAAAGTCTAGTTTTAGTAAATCACATCATTTTTACAGTTAAAAATAAGGCATAACTCGGCATAAGTATAGAGTTTATAATCAATTACACATATTTTTATTAATATAAATTAGGCAGTTGATGGCGGAATTGCAATATTTAGTGCGTAACGTTTGGTTCTGTTCTCTTACGTACTTAAGATAGTTGTTAATCTGAGGATCCGTATCTGGACAGGAGAAGATAATATCTGAAAATAGACTTGCCATTAGCGTAAATGGAAAACAGCAGACAATTACGTCATTGTTATGAGATAGTAACGGTGTTTCCAACTATAATATTTACACCGAATTAAGGAATATCTATATTAGATTATATAGTTAGTACTTATAGAAAGCAAATTGCAGAAGATTCACTAAGTGATTTTCAGACACGAAGACCCTCAAAGCCATTTCGTATTAGCCCAAGTAACGAATCCAAATGCACAGCGAATGGCTTCTTTTCAAATGGGTGGAAGAGAAATAGGGCACCTGTTGTGTTTGCTTTAATTTTAGCCCGGAGACCACAGCGTGTCTAGCTGTCTTGTTTAGTTGTTAGCTGTTATTTCACACAATAGTTTATTAACGGAATTTGCTATAGAGGTTGGTTTTCAGCGCTGATCTATAAAATTAAAATGATATTGCGGCAATACTTACTAAAAGCCCATAAGATCATAAGTATGAGAAGCAAAAAACAGCAGAACACACCTAAAATGTTCAGTATAAATAGAACATACCTTGATTCTGGTTCACTGAAAATGAAATACATACATACTACAGTTAATAATTTGTTTATCCTCGGAATTAGGATATTGGGTTCTCTATTTTTTATTATTTCATACAGAACAATTACTCAATTTAATTGTAAAAAAATAAATATCTCGTCCAAAATAATACCACGGCCTCAAAGAAAACCAGCGTGAAACGGTACTTCTACAACCTTTCGCTGAGGAGTGAAGATATTGGAGATCCCTGAGGTTATACCGCTCAAGTGGCACAGAAACGACAACACAACTGAAGTATAGATTATGGCACTGTGGTCTATGGGCGATGATCTCTTACCATAAATGAGACCCGCCTGCTGCGTTTAGCGTTTTTTTTTAAAATAAAAAGTACCAGTCCTACGACGTTCTCAAATTGCAATTAATTTAGAAATCAATCTTCTTCCTTCAAAATCTCTGTGATACGTTTAAATAACATTAAATCACAAGTTGATAAACAAATCTTCATTAATTATAGAGAAGATCTATCACAATCACAGGAGCTTTCCAACAACAACATTCACATAACCATTCGTCACAGACAAATCTAATCCGCAAGATTAACTTTTTAACAAAATGAATCAACATTTAGTTATTTAAACTCATTTAACCTTGAAATTGTGCGTTCCATCGCTAAACTTGCAAACCAAACTATGTCTTTCGCATTAAAATGACTGACACGTCAGTCAGAAGATTTATCCTTTTTTGTATAAGTTTTTATATGTGCTGATTGCCATTTTATTACTGCAAAAGTATTCAATTATATATACTAACATTTTTATTTGGTTAAACTAATTAAATTAAATCTATGGTAAATTTTTGTTAGAAAGCTTTATCAAAAATAAAGAATATTACAGGAATTTTGTAAGAACAAATACGCAGTCTCCTTTTTAATTTAGTTGAAAATATACATGTACCCTTACCTACCTACCTACCTACTACACTTGCCTACGTACATAAAATAACTAAAAGTAACAAACGACTTATTACGCGGGAAAATTATCAAATCTCATTTGTTCAAAGTTATTCGCGCATTACATATTACCTGTAAATGTATTTAAACCGAGAAAACGATTTTCGGATTTACTTAGTATTAATTTCAAAAGAAAATTGCTTTTTCCGAGACCTTGTATCAATCACCTTGTTGATATTTGCGAAAATAAATTTACATTTCTAATGATTTGTAAAGAAATTGTACTCATTTCGGGAATTCGATTGCTATTGAACTGTTATTCACCAACACTAGACAGTATTTAGCATTTGTAAATGTCAGCTATGTTATTTACATTTTCTCAATCTTCGTTCACGAAGACATAATGAAGCATTTATTTTTTATTGAATCTATGTGCCCATAAGGAACCAACGACTAAGATTAGAGTTTGACGTCTTATTTTTTAATATTATTAAGAAATTTGTACGTAAAAAATATGTACATGATTATTATAATGATCCATGGAATTGTTACTAAATATAATACACACTATATAAATAATACGAAAATCTAGACATGGAAGTTCGTATCATATTTACTTCAATTCTAGGTGTCTTGGAACCCAATTTTCTAAATAAATATTATAGATTATGAAAGATGAGACGCCTGAAACACAATGTAAGGCAATGTCAAGGGAACCGGAAAGAAAATTTAATAAGCTTTAAAAGATTATATTGTATAATATATATTACAATAAGTATTATCCATTGCCGAGTACATAATCTGTGTTAATTATTTTATGAATGACATATTCATAGATTAACTGACGTATATAAGTACGCAAATGTAATTCTAAAAAGCCTTACACAATTAATTTAATTTAAAAGGAAAAATCCGTACTTCTAAACAATTGTTGAGAAAATTTCACAGTGTAAACACGTGAAGAAGTTTTTGTCCAATAGTTCGTGGGAATTTTGCTCATAATAAATAAGTAAGCCTTCAATTTTTATTTGATACTTTGTAGGTGACCCCTTTTAGTCAAAATTAGTAGGGGACCCACCAAAAAACCCACCTTATCTTTCAGATTAATGACAATCTTAGCACAAAATATTGCAACTTGTAGATCGTTATAGACCTTCAAAATCAAAAATTTTTCCTCATTTTAATAATTTTTGAGTATGTTTAGTTAGCTATTTTAAATAGACTGAAGAATAAAGTATTGAAATTAAATACTAATCCAGGGCTTCCCTAATAGTGCGTCTCGACGCCCTGGAGCGTCATAAACTGGTCCATAAACAAGTGTAATAATAATTAATATGTCTCTTGAGTTACATAATCGTAATGTTTTGTACGTATTTTGTATTAAACATATTAAAGATATTCTGGAGTATTTTTTTTATTATTGTAACTACTACAGGTAGTTTTTATTATTTCGCAAGTAAAATAATAATTATATAGGGCGTCATAGTGTAAATAAGATTCGGAAGCCCTGTCCTAATCTATAGTTCTGTCACTGTCAAAAATATTCAATATACATACGCCGATATTCATAAAACAATTGATAAACACAGACTGTTATGACACTTAATGGTTCAGGTCTGATACAAACGCGCTCATAATTCTTATCTTTATATCTCCCGACGCCCACAGTTGCTTAGAGCCGGCAGCGCACGAATCTCGTTCTAGTAGTACCTACTCAGCAGGCAACCTGCGCTTGCGCACCTCGTCAAACAGCTTTGTTTACAAACATTAGTGTTTTATCTTTTGGCATACGCTTCTATATACAGGTAAGTTAATTTCAATTAATAATTATTATTACAAACACTATTGAATATAATATGATTAGTAAATAAGTCACGATTTAAATTTTATTTATTGCATATTATTTTCTCACAAATGTATGACTATCAGGTATAAAAATAGAACTTAAAGATGTTTACATTAAGAAGACCTTTAGTGCCGAAATTATATATAACAAGATTATAATTTATTTATTTGATATATGAACTAATAAATATAGTTTTATTTAATTTGATCTAAAAAAAATTCATATCATTTATCTTTATCTTAAAAAGCTTTTTTAATTTATTTATATTTATCTTAAAAATCGAAGAACATTTTATTATTTCGGACGATGAGCGTGACGGGAAACTATATAAATGAAATTCTAAATCCAACAGTATTATTCCATATAAAGCATGTTTCCCGTGGGATAATAACCACACAGTTCTATCGCAAATAATTGCTTGATTTTCTAATATATAATGGGTTTTAATTGTTTGTTTTGATTTATTAATTATTTATTGTTATCTGATAGCCCATTAGAACCAAATTATACCAAGGAATAGAACACAAAAGCAAATAAGGTACCTACACAATGAAATGTGATAAAATACATTTCTGCGACTCCCAGCTGTTATCTAAGTATACAGATGTCTAATTGAAATATATAAAAAGTTGTTTCTTATCTGTCGTTTATTTCTTAATTTTATATGATTATTTTTTAAGTCATTCTAACTTCATCGTTTAATAGAATACTCAGTGTGAAAAGGTACTTGTACTGTGTTTCGCAGAGTGAGGATTTCGGAGGCCCTTAAAAATGACGCTTAAGTGGCGTAAGAAGTCGGCAACACAACTAATACGCGTACTGTGGCGTGGTATTCCATGGCGGTGTTCTCTTACCATATAGGAGACCCACCTGTTCCTTTGTCCGCTACACTATAGAAGAAAAATATATTTCTTTAACCAATTCGTAAATTGCAATTGCTTATTCATTTATCCGTTATCTTTGTTTTTCGTTTAGATTTTATATGTAAAAGGTGTTTGAATAATAACCTTGTGATATATAGATTAAAATGTTTCTTTTGTTATTTTTTGTTTCACAGTATAATTATTATGTATATTACGTCATGGTGTAGAACAAAATCATAAGTTATAGAGCCTCGTAGCTAAATTGTTTAATAGGTCTACCACGAAGCGAAGGTTAGGGGTTCGAATCCCCGTACGGAAAATAATAGATTATTACTTCATGTATAATTTATGTCTCTGGAAGGGCTTGACAGTGGCATGGCGAGTGTCTTAATACTGTCACACCCGTGGGAGAGCCATGCTGAAGCATATACGGACGCACTAAATGAGCCGGCTCGTCGCTCGCCGCGGGCTCACAGAATACTCAGCGTGAAACGGTACTTCTAATGTGTTTCGCAGAGTAAGTGTGGATATCGGAGGCCCTTAAAAGTGCCGCTTAAGCGGCGTAAAAGGCCGGCAACAAAACCAATGCGCGGACTGTGGCGCAGTTGTTCATGGGCGGCGGTGTTCTCTTACTATATAGAAAACCCACCAGTTCCGATGTCTGCTATAAAATAAAAAAAACCTTCCATCTGTTATCTATTTTTAAAACATTTGTTTAAACACATGAAATTAATATGGTGAGGTTCACTTCTGCAGATTCTTTATACAATAAATTCAATATTATTTTTAACATTATTACATTTATTATCGCCAATACGTTTCAAGATCACTCAAGCAAGCAATGAAGAAAAAACATTTCGTTCATTGATAATGTGACAGCGTGGCAAAATTAGATTAAAGAAAGATATATAGTTTAAAAAAATATATATTTTACATGTGAATGTTAACTTGGTTTATATTCAAATGCGACTATAATCCTCTATGACTATAGCCGGTAACACAACCAATGCGCAGACTGTGGCTCGGTCATCCATAGGCGGCGGTGTTCTCTTACCATATAGAAGTCCCACCTGCTCCGTTGTCCGCTATACTATAAAAAATATGAGCTATGTTAATTTACAATATTATAAAATCATCTCTAGTTCGTTTGTTTATTCATAGATTTACCATGCCCACGCCTTTTCTTTGTTATTGAAGGAAACATCTATTTTACGTAAACGTTTTTAAACAATTTAAATCTGATAACAGAATGCTTTAATATAAACAGTAAATAAAACACATTAATAAATCCAGTAGACGCAATTACTATTAAAAAGCAGTCGCGTAATTGTCATGACCTACTGAGTATCTGAGATTAAATTTAATAATACTGAAATATTATCTGCTTATAATATTTAAAGCAAATTAACAGTAATTAATGGAGAAAATCTACATGAAAAACGTTATACGTTTAACAAGTCAATTCTGTAGTAAGTAAAGTATTTTGGAACCAGAAGGACATAGGAAATTTTTACCCGACTACACAAATGGAGGGTAAGTTTTTAATGTAACAGTTATTCTCGTTTGCCGGGACCACTAGTTTAAAATAAACTACATATCTGAATTACGAACGTTATTATTTCTAAACAGGTTTATCCATTTATATGATCAATACATCGATTTACATTGTAAATCAAATAATTTCAACGAATAAGTACTTATAGTCTATAATATTATCAGATAGTGTGAACGTTAAAAATTACGGTGATTACATTTAAAGGTCTTTCGTTGAGAAGTTACTATTTCTAAGTATTATATTATTTAATTTTTCTTACCAAGGTTGCCAGAAAGTGATTGAATTGTAGCGTCAAGGCCACTTAACTATTTCTTCCTTGTTTTCTTATCCCACTCGGTGATATTCAATTATATACGCTATAAACGAATTACTATTTGATATACATTTAAAGAAAATATATTTCGTTGGTCTTTTTATTATAGCTAACTAGCTAAGTAGCTAAGCTAGTAAAGCAACGTAAAAAAATGTGACAGACGTTATAAAAAATACAGATTAGTTTTGTTAAAGTGTATCAATAGATAAAAGGAATAAAATAATTTTGAAGACATTGAAAAATTTATATTATTAACTTAAAATGTATTTCATCAATTTTTAGGTGAGTTGCCTTATTTTGTAGTTGTATTTTATATAACTTGTAAATAAATATTATATCGTACTAATATTATAAACTTGAAAGTTTATATGGATGGATGTTTGCTCTTCTTTGACGCAAAAACTACCGGATGGATTTTAATGAAAGTTTGCAATAATATAGCTTATACATCAGAATAATATATGGGCTACAATTTATAAAAATATATTGTGTAGATTGTCCATAATATGACGGTAAGTGTCGAGTAAGTAGGAAAAACCTACCATCGATGAGCTATTCTGGCGTGCGATGCCAAAACCGTTGAAGTTACACATACGTAATGTTGATGGAATTGATTATCTTAAATAGCCCTACAAAAAATCGTGTAATAGTATGTATCTTATGTATAATCCATTACAACCAAAATAGTGAACCGTAACTACGATAAAAATTAATAATTTATTTCCAATGCACGCACAAATGGTAGTAATAGTTTTTATTTGGATTCGGTTGGTGGCGAACCTGGCAGGACGATGTCTGCCGGGACTACTAGTACTAAATCAATAAGAAATACTAGATCAATAAGAAAATTAGCCTTATTTACCTATGTAAATTGATGTGTTCAGCCATAAAATCGTTATCTTAATAAAGACAAGTGAAATGTTGTTATTCTGTTAACGGAAGGTTAAAGACCTCAAGACGAAAATAAACCAAGACTTTCTATTCAACGAACTGATTGACGGTTAAAATCGGCTTAAACCTTCATTTAAATATATTTATATTTAGCTTTTGTCAAGCTTAAAATATATAATATTTAAACGTAAGTAATTTTAATATGGCTTTTATTTTATTGTATTTGCACCAATACCACCTTTCGCGCCGACTTTTATTATTTAATAATCTGTTCTTTGATATTTTTGTTTTCTAATAATTTAATTTGTTAAATTTGTTTACCATCAACATGGTCCGATCAAGTTAAAGAATGGTCGTCCTCGAAATTCTACACAGTCGTAAGAGATGCGCGTGATAGAAACACATGGCGACAGATCAACCCTAATGCTAACCACGATCTTCAAACATGAGGGACCGACTCAGAGAGAGAGAGATTTGTCATAATCAGTTCAATATTCATCCTAAGTTAAATATTATAACACATTAGTACATCAGTCATATAATACTCGGCGTAAAACGGTACTTGCAGTGTGTATCGCATAGTGAGTGAGGATATTGGAGGCCCTTAAAATTCCGCTTAAGTGGCGTAAAAAGCCAGAAACACAACCAATGCGCGGATTGTGGTCGGCGGTATTCTCTTACCATATAGGAAACTTACCTGCACCGTTCTCTTCTTTACTATATAAAAAAACAATGCAAAGCTATAATCTGAATCATTACGTACTTAGTAATTTTAGAAGCTATACGGGCAACGTAGAAGTCTAAAGAGTTCGTGTAACCATACCGGTATTGAAAGGATATAACGAAATGACGATCAACTAAAATATCACTATATTAGATAAACTAAATGAATTCTAATGGGTGAAGTAATCAAATAATCATCTAGATGCAACTCAAATTTCTTTAAACAAACATGACTGTGTTTTGTTTGCGTATTACTTAGAAATATATTCTATTTTTTATCTACATCTACAATAATAACGATATTATATGTGTGTTTTCAAAGTATTAAAGCTGCTTTTATAAGTAATTATATTCAGTATAATTTTGAGCAAATTGAAATACGATTTAAGTGATAAAATTTTTATAGTTATTAAAAATACCGGTTCATATGTTAAATGAATAAACGAGGAAAATGATAGCCGTCTGTATCGTCCGATAAACTTTATTCGATGAAATATTCCCTGTTATTGTGCTAAGATGCTTAAGTATAAAAGTTAAGTACTTAAAACATTAAAATACTTACTGAAGTAAGTTGTTTAATAACCACATCGGTTTATGGTCGACCAACTTGAACGACAATATTAGAGTTTTGTTTGAAGAGTTTTTTAATTATATATTATTTACTTGCGTATAAATCTGTGTTACCGTTAAAAAAAACGGTCCAGCGATTACCGTCAAATTTTTTACTCCCTAAATCAACGCAATCTCCGTAAAAATAGACTTCAGACTCAGTGAACATATTATTCATAGCGCGATTATAATTCATTATAATTATCTCAGCCGTATTAGTATGCTCGTCTCATTCATCACATGATTGCACCTGTACCCTGCACCGTCTTAAGTGGTATATAGTTACTCTCCAACAGAGTTATGATATAAAATTGCTTTAATAATTTTGATAAATTATAACTTAAGTAGGACGGAAGTTCACGTGAAGATAACTCTTGGCCGGTTTTAAACACCCAATTAGATATATTTCATCTTGAAGTTGCACAAACTCGGCAAGTTTTAGAACAGTTAAATTAGGGACTTATAAATGTATTAAAATGGACAGTTGGAAAACATTGTTAGAAAAATTAAACGATATCAAATTGTATTATATATTACTTTTTTATAGTATAGCGGACAACAAAGCAGGTAGGTCTCCTATATGGTAAGAGAACACCGCCGCTCATGGACAACTACGCCACAAACCCGCGCATTAGTTATGTTGCCGACTTTTTACGCCCCGTAAGCGTCATGTTTAAGGGCCTCCGAAGTCCTCACAAATCGAAACGCAATACAAGTACCGTTTCACGTTGAGAATTCTGTGAGCCCGTGGCATCACTTCGGATGAGCCGGCCTATTTAGTGCGTTTGCATATGCTTCCGCATGGCTCTCCCACGGGTGTAACAGTATTAAGACACTCGACCGGCCACTGTCAAGCCCTTCCAGATCCCGAATAAATTATAATTTAAATTATATATATAATTTAAAATTTAAATTATAATTTATAATTGTCCGAACCGGGATTCGAACCCGATACCTCTCGCTTCATGTATTACTTATAATATAATTACTAAGGACTATAAATCCATTTGCGTAGTGTTTCATTATTTTTATGTAAATCGTGTCAAAGGAGCATGAGGCTCACCTAGCCCATCCCTAGCTCTTGCAGAGATCCAAGGGTGCGTTGCCGGCCTTTAAGGAATATGTACGCTATTTTTTTGAAGATTCCATATTCAAGTCGTATTGGTTTGGAAATACCCTTGCCGTCAGATGATTCCACAGAAATATGGTGCGTGACACAAAATACCTTAAAAAACACGCAGTTGTGGATTGATAAACATGGCGGTGATAACGGTGAAACTTTAAATTTTATATTCTATTATACATATTAAAATTCGTGAATATTGAAAAAGAAGATAACTGAATATTTTTAGCTATAGTTAACAAATTTAGGCGCGTTTTATAACTACCTGTAATCTAACCTAACTATGTTCAGAAGTATTTAGTCTTTTATCCAATATGGACGAAAATATATTTGATTGATATTTGTTTCCAAGAATCAAATATATTTGTTCTAAGTAATAGATAACCTTATGTCAATTGTTAATTGACATATAACATCGTAATTATGACATTAACATAACAAAATATCTACTCCTAAAGAACTTAAAAGTCTAATCACATAAAATAATTTATAGGACTAAATATTATATTATTGTATGGGAAAATAATGATGCACAGCTAGAAACAAATTTATTTTGGAATATTAAATTTGTATTTATAGTATTTAGATTTATGTTTTAACCTTCCTTAAACTTTGAAACATAATTCAATATTTGAAATAAGCCAAATCGGTCCAGCAATTCTCGATTTTTTGCGAGGCAGAGCAATAGCAATTCGTTTTGATTTATATCGGGAACTTGACATTGATAAAATTATCATCATCATCATTTCAGCCGTAAGACGTCCACTGCTGGACATAGGTCTCTCCCTCGGACTTCCATGAATACATGTCTGAGGCGACCTGCATCCAGCGTCT
Source organism: Delias oraia (assembly GCA_018230265.1). NCBI lineage: Eukaryota > Metazoa > Arthropoda > Insecta > Lepidoptera > Pieridae > Delias > Delias oraia. Next base: position 48 of record DWCF01002090.1, on the reverse strand, counting down.
TCCGGCGACCTTTATAAGGTCATCTGTCCACCTTGTGGGTGGACGTCC
>DWCF01002089.1:0-25894 GCA_018230265.1 Delias oraia | reverse complement strand
CATGATAAAAAGATTTGACTCTCCTAAAGATTCCTGCCTATTCTGTATTAGGAGAGACGTTGGGTTGGAACAGGTGTAGATTCAAACTTTGTTGACGAGCGAAGTACTTACTTTTAATGAAACTAAAGTGATTTCGTGTTTCATTAAAAGTAAATTCCTAATCAAAGTGTGGCACATTTAAGTAGCGCACCAATGCAAAGATTTGACATTTGCCACAAACAACTCTGAAGGTTAACATCTCAAGAGATTCACGTCGATAATCGATTCCTCAATTATCGGCCCACTACACATAAACTTAAATAAATGTAATTATCATGTTTCTTCATTTGTTCGGGCGCGTGTCAAGGGCAATCGGCAATTTAGCGCTGACAGCTCGTCGTTGGCAGCGTTCGCGTTTTGAAAAATGTTTCTGACATCTGACTTTATGCAAATGGAGGCCTATTAGCCAATTTCGAAATTTTTGATTAGGTTCTCGTGTGACATTATTAATATTCTGTCAACGAGAGATTTAATGTTCTTGCAATACTAACATACGAACTTTATTCAATTTATTGTGTACTTGGGAAACTTTTGAGGTCATAACTACTATTCAATGTTTTGGATTCAATTGCATACAATAAAATATTTAAACATTTTGTGTATTAAATTAAACTTACATTGGAATTCCGTACCACCTAACCTATAGACAAAATATTTATTGTCAGATATAACTTTATCTATATATATCTCTATTTGCAAACATTTCAAAGACTATATCTAAAGTATTTTTATACAGTATCCATCTTTTATAAAAATGGGAGATAACGAGCAGAAGGCTCGGATAAGCGGTGCTCCGCCCATGGACATCCCTAGCCTCAGATAAATATCCAACAGCAATGTGCATATTCCTAATCGAATTATCATATTTAATAAAATACATTTGTCACGCCTCGTCACCAACACTTATAGAATTGATCAAGAATAATCGATTAATCTGCGCGGCCATAAATCTCGCACCGATTACAAATATGCATCGATGTTATCATTAAATCGATGGCAACATCGATGTGATGAAATTACAACATTTTTAATGCTATATCTTACTCTCTAACCTGTACTTTTTACCCTCAAGTCTGATTAATCAAAGTCAAAATTAATTAATTTAAAAATTTTTACCTCTTTAGCCCATCTTCATTTATTCATCACATTTCACTGAATTATCACATTCCTTTTTTATGATGATGAACAACGGTACAAATGGGCCTTCTATATGGTAAGAGAATACCGCTGCCCATGAACAACTGCGCCACAGTCCGCGCATTGGTTGTGTTGTCAGCTTTTTACGCCACTTAACAGCTTAGAATTTGGCTTCCACATATCATCCCGTGGGTGTCGTAAGAGGCGACTAAGGGACAAACCGGAGGGCGGGCGGCACCGTCCATCGCCTATAAAACCTAACTGCGATCGCCAACCCGCCTGCCTAGCGTGGTGATTATGGCAAAAACCCCCAACGAGGTCCAAAGGGCAGGCCTTTGTCCAGCAGTGGACGTCCTACAGCTGAAATGATGATAACTAAGCGGCATTTTCAAGGGACTCCGATATCCTCACTCACTCAGCGTAACACAGTAGGAGCACCGTTTCAAGTACAACTACCATTTTACATCGAGTTTTCTGTGAGCTCGTGGTATCACTTATCGCTTAATTTCTACCACGTAAATGGATGCAAAAAATAATGTATTCATATTAATAATTGGTATATTTTATATTATTTATTATATTTATTTATATTATTATATTTGGTATCTCCATAAATCCATCACACAATATAAGTTCATATGACTCAGTACATTGTTACGCAAATTTAGGTAAAAACTTTAAATAAATATATCGTTTATTATGCGAAGTCTCAAAGTTCAGGGACAGTTTTTGTTCAACTTACTTATTTTGTGTTTTGATTTCATCCATTTCTGTTGTCATAAAATTAATAATAAATAGACTCACAGAATACTCAGCATGAAACGGTATTTTTACTGTGTATCGCAGAGTTGGTGAGGATACCGGATGCCCTTAAAAGTGCCGCTTATGCGTCAAAAGCCGGCAACACAAGCAATGCGCGGACTGTGGCTCGATTGTTCGTTAACGGTTTTCTCTTACCATATAAGATACCCACCTGCTATAGAATAAAGAAATACCTTTTATAAAATAGGATGATTTGATGCCATTTTGATTTATAAACCATAGTAATAAAATAGATAGTGAAAAGTCAGTTTAAAGTACAGCAACCAAGTTATGGCCTCTAAAACGTCAATTTTTACGAGTAATTCAAAACTTAATTCTTAGTTAAGTATGTAATAAAGTTTATGAATAACTTTGTTCGATAGCGATTGAAAGGGTATCTCTAGATATTTCGCCACGATTTTTCATATTGTTGCTTTTACTTTAATAATACAAATATTTGTGATGTTTATCTTGTTAAAAGTAGGATTCATCAAAAAAGGAGAGAAAACTTTGAGATTTTGTAAAAAAAAACAGATTTGACTAGTATTTAGGGGTTTGAAAAATAGATCTTGACAGTTTCTCAGACCTACCTGTAATTTAGACACAAAATTACTTACATAAATAAATAGAAATAAATATCGGTTGAGTCATTTTAAATGACCCTGACACCTATCATCGAGACACGAGTATTTTTAATTTTTAAAATGTGCTTTATAAAAGTAGGTATATCGTGTCATAAATATCTTAAAAAAGGACATCTACATGTTATAACTTAAATTTTAAAATACCAAATATGGTGGCATTTGGTAATTTAAAATGTTATCTTTTATTAGTAGATTTTGTATATAAATATTGTATAGTGCAATTCATTAAACATAAAACCACACCTATATTTCTTCCACTTTAAAAACAGCTAAAAAACTGGCTTTGATCGTTTCTTAGTGATTCCACTCGTATCTTAACAACAAATACTTGAGAGAGACTATGACGTTGAAGTTAAATGACGTTTTTAAGTAATGATCAATTGATAATATAGCTAGTTTGAATGGCTTCCAATATAAATCACGACATTGATTAAATATTAGAGGATAAAAACAAAAAAAAAACACTCTTTCGATATAATGTTTCATTTCAATTCGATAATGCAATGCCAAGCAGGCTCTCTTAGTTCGTTTATGTATATGTAAACTAAGTGTGTGTGTGTCAATCTGTGCATCAAAATTGAAATATTGTGTGTAAAGATCGCCGTGATACAATTATTACAGTCACTGACAATAAACAATAGTTAGACCTTGACGAGAGAAAGTCCCGCCATGGGGAGAAAAACTTTACGAACATACAAACGTATGCATTTTACTTTAATTTTGTTTATATTAGTTGCATCAGAAAATTATAGAAAGTTTGACACAAAAAATAATGTGAACAACTTTTATTAAAAAAACTAGGATAGTCTTTTGATTAAGATTGCTTAAATAACACTATATATGTGCCTTTTATCCAATTTCTATATGCATTTTTTCCAATTGAAGGCGCTCAGGCGATCAATTATATATACATAAGTGCGTAAATTAATCTGATACGAATTAGGTACGCTTGAGTGCATAAAATTCCTAAATTGGAAAAATCCTAAGTGTGTGAAAATGTCAAGTAAGTTATCAAAAACTAAAGTTGAGTGAGTATAGCGAGTAACGCAGCAATGGGTCTCATCTGTGGTAAGATATCACCACCGTCTATGGACACCCACGCCACATTGTGCGCTTGGTTGTGTTGTCGGCTTTTTACGCCGCTTGAGCGGTATAAATCCGAAGGCTATTGATATCCTAATTCACTCCGAGAAACAATACATATCACTCTGGTATCATCATCATCAGCCTGTCAAGTCAACTGCTGGACATAGGTCTCCCACAAAGACGATCTTGAGCGATCTGGGTCCAGCGCTTGCTCGCGACCTACGTGAGATCGTCGTTCCTTCGCGTGGCGGAACGTCCCACCATGCGCTTTCCGGTACGCGGTCGCCACTCGAGAACCTTTCTTCCCCATCGATTGTTGGTTCGTCGAGCGAATACCCTGGTATTTTCCACCACTATTTGGAATTCGTTTTCTTAGCGTTATAGACTTTTTATATAAATTCTTTGTATATTTATCTACCTCAACCTAAATGAATCGTTCCGTACATGTTTCCATATCTCGGTAATAAATTAACAGCGTGATGTGACTGATATTAATAACATTATTCTTGGTATATAAACAAGTGCTCACGAAGTTTCCACGTTATCAGCTGTTGTCAGTGATTACACGGAACTAGAATATCTTTTGATAGTTTATCATCTGTGTTATGCACACAGATGATTCTAGATCTCTGTATATCATTACATTGAGCACAGAGATGGCTCCGCAAATGTTGTTTTCTCATATATATTATTGAAAACAGTTACATAAACAGATGACATAATTTTGATAGAGAGGGTTTTTTTCAAATCATCTGTACTTAATTGAAAATCAATCATGACTTGCCATGGTGATTTGACATCAGTGATTGAATAAGAAAAACAGATTTGACTAATGGCGTCAAAACTAAATGGCCGCCATGTCAAAACAAAATTTGGAAGACCCTATTGAAGCATAATGTATAGTTTTACAAAAACTACTATTCTCCTATAAGATTTTACTATTTTACTATATAAAGAGTGATATTCCAGGTTCACAGAATACCAGCGTAAGATCTTTCGCTGAGTGAAGAACTGCCAACAATTTGAGCTTACGCGAGCGACGCAATAATCCGCCAACACATTGTCTATTTGTGATTTCTAACCATATATTTACTTATACTTAACTAAATGTACAGGCTTCAGGTACAATCGTAGAAAAGTGAGGATTATTAATAACAAGATTGAGTGTAGGAAGTGAATCTTCAAAATCGATCGGCAGCAGAAAGCCGACAAGTGTAATCCCAATAATTGGATCTCAGCTCGCGTGACATTGGCTCGGGCGTACGTCACCAGCATTCACTATCTGCGGACAGCTTGTAGTAAACATTTTATTTCGAAAATATTATAACTAATAAATATAAACAAATATAATAAATATAACTAACAAAGCCGGGATAATTTAGAAGAAAGGGTTGGAGAGATTTCAAGAAAAATGCTTTCACCCGTTGGAGAGCCATGCTGAAGAGATATGCTAACGCACTAGTTAGGCCGGCTCGTTCGAAGTGATACCACGAGCTCACAGAATACTCAGCGAAAAATGGTAGCTCTACTTGAAAACGGTGCCTCTATTGTGTTTTGCTGAGTGAGCGCGGATATCGTAGGCGCTTAAAAATGCCACTTAAGTGACATAAAAAGCAGACAACACAACCAAAGCGCGAACTGTGGCGCGGCTGTCCATAGGCTGCGGCGATCTCTTACCATATAGGAGACCCACCTGCTCCTTTTCCTGGTATTTGGTATCCAGTGGCTAATGGTTTAGTGCAGATTAAATCGCAATTGTCTAGAGGTAGTAGTTATCCATTATTATATTATATTACCATCAAAGGGTGAACTATTGTCCGCTATTCAATAAACTAAAATCTAATGTGACATAAAACATTTTGCGGGCTTCATGCAGCCTACCAGTTGCTATGCTATGATATGCTATGCTAGTATGCATACTGCTAATTTTTAAATATATGCATATCGTCGCTATTACACGTTCACATAAAATAAAAAATGATAACTTACTAGTGTGTCAAGTAAGCCATAAAAATTCAAATCTAGCATAGCGCCTAATCCTTTTAGCGTATGTGCCGCACAAAGGAACGCTGTCGCCTTCCAATCTTCGCAATTAGAGCGAGATGAAATATGTGTAATGTCACCAGATGTTCTATGAGCACTGATAAATAGCCTGAGAAACATCTTACTACAAACGTTGGAAATGCACTTGAAAGTCATTTGAACGATCTTTTTAAATTATAATAGTCATATACATAATCTTACATTACCTACGATTGTAAATACATATATTATAAATTGAAAATTATTTTATTCGAACTATATTTCACTGTGTTAAAGCGTTTAAGTACTTAAATAAATAAAAAAGCCTTTCTCTGCAACATTATTACTTAATTACTATTTTTAAAACTATATTCCTTTCTTTCATGTGAAACCACGGCCTCACAGAATACGCTGCAAGAGACGGTAGTTGCACTTGACACGGTACTTCTACTGTGGTTCGCTGAGTGGGTGAGGATATCGGAAGGTTTTAAAAATTCTGCTTAAGCGGCATAAAAAGAGGGCAAAACAACAAATGCGCGGACTTTGGTGCGTTTGTCTTAATGGGCAGCGGTGCTCTCTTACCATAGACGAGATCTGCCTGCTCCGTTGCCGAGCAGTTGGGTTTTCTATATCACAAGAGAACACCGCCGCCCATCGACAACCGCGTCTTTTTTCTCCACTTAAGCGACATTTTTAAGGACCTCGGATATTCTCACTTAGCGAAACACAGTAAATGCACCGTTTCAAGTACAAATACCATATTTCGCTGAATATTTTGTGAACCCGGTAGTATCACTTCAGACGAGCCGGTCCAATTAGTGCATCAGCATATATTTCAACATTGCTCTTCCATGGGTTAAATAAATCCCCATTATACTAAAAAAAAGAAATTAGCGAACAATTTTAATATTAAATACTCGGTTTTTTTATTAACTTTTCCATACAACAGAGAAATACATAGAGAGTACACCGGTCATTGTCCCCGTATCGGACTATTACAAGTTATATTGGATAATGTTTTATCACTTTCTCTATCTACGTTAGTATATGACAAGATACGATGCCATGTTTACTTTAATAATTATTGATTGGTTTAAACATAACTGTTTGTATAGCTTCTTAGCGTGATATAAAGGACAAGACTTTGGAGATATAGGACTATTAATTAGAAATATATTCAAAAGTCATCTGTCTGTCGCATTTTTAAAGGTATTTATTTTAATTATGCCATAACACTTCCTATTAGATCCAAAGATGTGTAATTTTTATTATTATAACAGATTTATTGAATTCAGTTTACTTTCTAAATTTTATTTTTGAACCTACCTACAAAAACGATGTTTGTTATTTATTTTTCAGGTTTGTAACAGTGTTTGATTTAATAGTATAATTTTATATATATATTTTTTAATTTTTAAATTTTTTTTGTTTAAGACAAGATAAAGCGTTGTGTTATGTACATTTTTAATAGATAATTCGAAAGGCTTAAAAATGTTATAATTTTCTATTATTAAATTAAATTCGCCCTCATTTTCAAATCGGTGGAAGATAAAGTCGACGACTCAAGGTAGCCTGAATAAATTGTAATCTTATCATGTGTAGCTAAGATGTGATTAAATATGTGTTTAATGTTAAAACAGTTTATCTTAATGCCGAGATGGCCCACTAATGCCATGTCTGGATAGCTAAATGCGTTCCGACAAACGGTGAGGTTTTTTTAATCGTTTAATGATTAAAAAGGCTTTTTAGAGATATTACAAGTACCTCGATACTTATTAAGGCTGTTTTAGTGAAACAATGTCGTCAATATTCTGTTACTATTTTGCTAACGTGCATTTGTTGTCGTAAAAATAAGACAGAACACTAAGATCCGCTCTCTGCAAATTAGGAAGGGAATCTTTTCCTAGAGCTTTAACTTCCAGATGTTATTAAAGTAAATAAACTCTGTGGAATCAGCTGTACGCAATAGTATTTCAAACCAATACGATTTGAGGATCTTGAAGAAAAGAACGTAGTTATCTCTAAAAGGCCGGCAACGCACTTGTGGACCCCGTAAGGACTGAGTGTTCATTGATGGAGTACTCCTTATTTTACGTGAGCCTCCAGCTTGTTTGTTTCATAAAAAAAGTTTTCATAAAAAAAGCCAACACACTCATAAGGTTACAAAAATCTTTCGTACATTAATACTAGAAGCAGGAGCTATTAACGTCAAAATCCCAAACAAAATCTTTCAAGAAGTCTTCAACTCTATAGAACGATCTCTATCCTCTGATATAAGTTTTTAATATATTCAATGATATTCATTGTACTCCGCTAACGTATCTGAGAACTACCATTGTCAGTTATTTAGTTATCTATTCTTGATTTATTTATTATTTTATCTATCATATAGTATTTGGTTGTTGTTTGAGATTCTATATTAACAGTCAAGAATTTCTACCAAATTTATTTGTCAAGTTGCAATTTATAAATTCCTAATTGTAAGTTTAGTATTAAAATTAGACTTTTCTCCCTTTTTAAACAATCAAATATTGAAAAGGACCCATATAAATAATCCTTACGATGTGTACTATTTTTATGGAAACGGTGGCGAACGAGCCGGTCGCTCACCTAGGATAGGCGGTCCTCCGCCCATGGACACCCCTAGCCCTTGTAGGGTCACGTTGCCGGCCTTTTTATTTATATTTGGTTCCACTCCTATCTCGTCTGTAGTGCGATTTTGATGAATGAGCTGTTAAAAGCCAACAAAGGTATCGTCTTTATTTTTACGTTGTAGTGCATTTTTAGGTCAGGTTAATTTACGTACCAATCCAAATAGAAATCTTTAAATTCATGTAATACAACAAATCGGCGTAAGAGGTTATGTAAATAAATAAATAAACGTAGGTCTTATTTAATATTACAATCACGCGATGACATAACAAAAAAATAATCTTCAGTCCGTTTGCGTATACGAATTGCGGAGCATAGTCACGTCTCGGGTGAAAGCCGGGTGCCGTAGCTTGTATGGGACGCTTCGCGGCTGCAGTTTGTGCTCTTACGCGGCAGGCGGCGCAGGTGGCTTCAGGTATGTGCCGTGACATTTGCTATTTAAAGATATTTCCGCTTTTTACTTCCGTTATTGCTTAGGGTAAGAGCCTTCGTAGAAATAGATGGTAATTACAACATAATGAAAACTGTATATTTTTTGTTTCTTTGGTGGTTTTACTGCACACAATGCCGGGTATTAAGTTCACTATGTACCCCTTCACTATATTACATTCAAAACTTTATAAAAAACAGAATTTATCTCAAAGTGTTCTCTATATGGTTGCAACAAATGTCTGCTGTTGTGTCATTTAAAGAAAGGTAATATTTACTGTGAATATCTCATATCTTCTTTCGGGATAATCTATAATTATATTTTTTAAAAAGTAATCGAAAAAGGAAGCTTATCTGCGTCTCTTAGTTGTGATGCAAATGTAAAGACCGAAGCGAATGATTGTTTTAAAACTGACGTAATAAATAGAGAATCTCAGATTTTATTGGTTATCAATAATGACTGAACCAATTTCGTTAATTCGTTTTGGTTGTGCAATAATAAGAACATATGAACCATAAATCACCCTTTTATTCTTTCATTTTTATTTTTTTAAGTAGGTACCTCGATTAGAGTTCAATATTAATTATTAATACGGAAAGTTGTCTTTTTTTTCAATTCTAAAGTCAATGTAAAACCTCCGATTTCAATTCTAAATCCTCCGATATCCTCACTCTCTGCAAAGTACAAGTTCCGTTTTACGCTGAGTACTCTTTGAACCCGTGGTATCACTTCGGACGAGCCGGCCCAATTAGCATTTACTTCAATATGGCTCTCCCACGGGTGACATGATTCTCCCACGGGTGTGTCTTGTTGTCTTTCGAATAAGCTAGTTGACAATACTTATGAGCTAAGAAATGACCAAACAAACAAAGCCGCGCCAAATTTATAAAACATGCGACATTTAACTAGTAGGTACGTAAATCATTAACTATAGGCGTTTCGGTAGAACGTAAAAAAATATTTTTTTAACTTATATTAATACTTACTTATTTTGTAACTTGATACTAAGTTATTATCTCATAAAGATTTCCCCAAAAACCACGGAACTGTTCCTAATTATTGCAGGCCGCTGCGCGGTTGCATAATTGAAAACCGGTGAAACACTGAAACTAATTATTCAAAATCGCGAAATCTGTAATTACCTACCTCAGCAATTAATGAGAAATTGTGATTCTCTCACGGTACGTTATTGCCGATGGGATAGCGTGCAAAAATTCACCAACGTGGGTTTAGTTTATGTTTTACAACTGACTTCACAAATACATAATAACCTAAACTTAACTAAATTGTTATTCTTAATCGTATGCTAACGTAGAATTTGGGTCGGCTCATCCGGAGTAATACCATAATCTCACAGAATACCAGTGTGAAATAGTACTTGTACTGAGTTTCGCTGAGTAATTGAGTTACACAGTTTAAGCTGCGTAAAAAGTCAACTTCAGGATCAGGCACATGAGACCTACCTTTCCCGTTATCCGCTATGTAAAAGCCGCTTAGCCCTGCGGCCCTTGCAAGAAGGTTAAAAAATTTATGCCAATTCGATCCAATATTGACTCCCAATGCAATGTAGTATTAGTTATAAAAAATGCAAATCTATTGCATTTTTATTGGACATATCGGAAAAGTAACTAAATAATAACCGTTATGTCTGAATTGGCAGATTTTAGCCCGACTATTAGAACGGTTGAGCAGCCGCGCACTTTGCAATGCGACCTACATACATAAAAAAGTACTCAAAATATATATAAAATATTACATAACAGACGTAATACGCATTCAAGCGATGTTTTGTATTCAAATGTGCGGACAGCGCCTCGAATGAAATGAGCCGCGCTCTTTATTACTGTGTTTTCAGTACGTGTTCCCGTTACTACGATTGTGGCTTCTGCGAATCCAGCAGCCGCAAAAAACTCATAAATCAACATCGGTCGTTATATAAGTCAATGAGAATTCAATTACTGGCTTTAAGCGGAAAGTGATGCATAGACATTGAAAAAGATGTCTTCATTTATTTCAATTTACTAATACAACATTAGCCACCTGCCAAAGTTTACAAAGGGGGGTAGTGCTCGGCTGTCCACCGCATCACAAACTCATACATCACAAATATAATAAAAAAAAGTTTGAAGGATGGGAAACAAGGAGAAATTGTTTGAAACATAAAATAATCAATGTATGAAGAATTTAAGGAGGAGAAGCACAGGCAGTCACTCAACACAGCAACCGATGCCTCCACCAACCGACCAGAGAAGGCTTTCTTTATAAAGTCTTTTGAATGTGGCTAAACTAGGTTCTTTATTAGAACCTTGTTTGTTCAGAATGATTATTTCTTAAACAAGTTTCTGTGATAGCTAAGTTATACAATCTTTAACCCCATTGCTTTGAAAACTTTGATTATTTAACGAAGTAGACATGCCTCAAATTAACTTCGGTGAAAGAGACAGTTACTGAGCTATTAATGTCTTAATATAATTTTGTCATAATAAATTTCCTTACCGCTTTTCATAATTTATCATTAATCAGTAATAAAACAATCTACGTTTTTATTCAAGCCGCGCCGAGGCAACAATTTCTTGTTAACTTTCCCGAGTGGTGGAAAAGCGGGAAAGTCAGTGGCTTGTCTGTACGCGGTGAGAACGTGCGTGTTCATTGATTTAAGACATCTATCTGTCATCTATTGACAGCTGAGATATATTTGCTGTTTACGAAACTTGAATCTTTTCAGAGATAAAGCGAGTAAGTTGTTTTGTTCATAAAAAATATAAATTTAGGCATACATTCAAAGTAGAACCTCGTTAAGTCGAAACTCGATTAGTTGAAAATCACTGAATCTCGAAAAATGTTTTATTTTCTCTCAATTAAAACACAAAAACCTCAACGCTCTATTAGTCGAAGTAATCTCTGAGTCCCCAAGCCATTTTGGTATATATTTTCCTTCCATAACTTTAAAAATGAACTCTAACTCTGTTCTCGAACATAGAAATGTTTTACTCGTATGTATTTACAAGTGTTACAACACGATTATATGAGTTTTGTATTTCGATGATGTTTTGAAATTACATATTTGATTTATAATAAATAAAAAATGTGTGTTACGGTTTGCAACTTGAATTTTTATATATTTTATCTCTAATTGAAAATAGAATGAATGAATCTATATCGAATCAAAATACGCCCAACTCAAAAATTATTTTGTAGCACATCCTTTGATGTTTCACTTATAATGGTTCTATTGTATGTACATATTATTAAAGGATACTTTCAAAAAATTCCTCTCAACAGAAAAAGTACAAATCACCTTTAAATGAGTAGAAGCATTAAGAATTCGTTAGATTCCGTAAAGTCGTGCATGCTCAGTCGTATTGCAAACTCTCAGTGTTCGTCGCGCGGTGTATCCACGCGTCCTCAAATTGGGTTACTACAGATGCGTCAGATTCGATCCGAGTTCTAAAATGGGCTCGCGTGACTGACAGGAGTGAACAGTTAACGAAGTCTATTCTAAAATTAAACCGCATACCGAACATTTAGAACGGCCAACGCATTGCCGGTTAAATTTAACCAGCAGCTACCGTTTTGAACCCATGCTTCCACTGTGGTATGTTTATTTTGCTGCTAATATTAATGGGTGGATTTCATTATGCAGCAGAGTTGGGTGCAGCTAGAGTTTCTTTTCAATATTATAATCTTTATTCTGCGCATGAGTTAGACCTATTCTCTAGCAACCTGGTTGTAACATTAGGTTAGAAATGTTAGCGGTTTCTTACTGAAGATAATCCATAGAATTTTTTTGTAAATTTTCTTTACGAATTCATCTGGTAATGTGTGATCATGATGTGAGTCAAAGTGAAGTTAGATTTTAAAATTTTAAATAAATATATAGTACCTCACACCGAAGTATATTAATGTTATAATATATATTACGTATTTTGCTTTTGAAAAATATTTCTTAATATCAATAAAATTCCAAGTTATTGAACCTGCCATGTTTGAAATAATATACAAGATTTTTTTATTTGTAATCATTATTGTTGAGTTTTATTGAATTACATTATATGATTATATATAGTTTTATTGATTAGTTTTAGTGGTATACTCATCCTTATATTGAATAGAAAAAAAAAATTCTATTAAATATTAGTATGAGTCATTTTCATGGTGTTTTTCTAGCTACATCATGCCTCCATTATTATTAATGTTATTAAAAATAAAGTCAGAGTTCTTCATAGATGTAGGCGTATTTGTAAACGAGTTGTAGCTTAAATTTTTAACATATTCTGGCTATGTGATCCTATGTAAAATTAGGACACTGCGTTATGTCAAATTTGTAACTTAAGGCTAAAAATGCGATCAAACGTTGACATGGCAAAAAAGTATTATAAGATGACGTAATCTTTAGTCTAGGTACCGTCGGTTCATATGCATTTTATATTCAAAAGGTTAATTTTACTATCACATAATAGACGCTAAACTGCTCGTGAGGAGGCGTGGTCGTAGTAATTCACATTGACAGAGAAAGTTGCGCGCGCGCCGATTTATTCCTACACATTTTATTACAGACTTTTTTTTGTATATATGTAGTAACCTTTATAACGTTATTTCACCGTGGGAGAGCCATGCTGAAGCATATGTGGACGCACTAATTGGGCCGGCTCAAAGTGATACCACGGGCTCACAGAATACTCAGCGTGAAATAGTAGTTGTACTTGAAACAGTGACTCTACTGTGTTTCGCTGAGTTAGTGAGGATATCGGAGGCCCTTTAAAAATACCGCTTAGGTGGGGCAAAGAAGCCGGCAACACAATCTATGCGCGGTTGGTGATTGGCGGCGGTGTTCTCTTAACATATAGGAGACCCACCTGCTCCGTTGTCCGGTATAATATAAAAAAAATTATGTATATTTCTAAATCATTGCCTTATATATGTTAAGATGTATTTTTCTTTGATTCAGCTTAGATGGCTTAGAAATAGAACGCAATATGTTCTTGAGCCATCTGCATTAATAGGTATAAATAGGGTCAATAACAAAATCAAGGTGACTATAAAATATGGTTTATTAAATTGTATATTATTCTATGTAACACTACTATTTCCATAATTCCTGACTTAAACAATGAGATTATACTTGTTTTACTACTGTTTTATACACATAACTTGTTTCCTATTCATAATTATTAATCTGAGCTCAAAATATATTTTAATTTGTGAACGTGGTGAAAAGAAATGCTATCTGGATCGAATATCATAGCTGTTACCGAGTTGAGCTCACCTGTGAAGTCATTATACTTAAACTAAACTATGTTCGTATGTGGTTATTTCTATGTATGGAGGTCCAAAGGGGAGCCTATATCTAGCAGTGGACGTCCTACGGCTGACATGATGATGATGATATTTTTATGCGAATAAAGATATGATTGATTGATAATAAAATAGTATCTAGTGTATTTAAATTCGTTTATAGTCATTAAAACACAGTAAAGACGAGTTGTATATGAAAGAGAATTTCTTACAAGACCAGTTATAATAATACAGTTATTTGAATTATTTATGAAATACTGATATGTATTTACGAAGTAGATTTTGAACCCCTACATATAGAATAACAGGATATGCAAATAGTAATTTGTAATTAATTATGTGGTTTCGGGTTTGTCAAGGTTATTAATTAGTCTCTCATTTATGTTAATATCGCATCGCCTAACGCTATTCAAATCAAGTTTTAAACCAATTAAAACTGTAAAGCATCCGTTTTGGAAGGATGGTACTATGTCTAAATGTGTATCATGGTTTTTACGATCATTTCGTTTTGATTAAGTGTTTAATATTGCTTAATTAAACCTTAGGAATTAGGTTAGGTTTTATGGGCAATACATGCTTACAATCCATAAAACCGGTCATAACTATGACGATCATGAATAGTAAAACCGCAAACGGTAGCAAGGATTACCTGTCGTCAGAACTGCTGTTATGAGGGCTGTTTGCGTGTAGGTAGCTACGACGAAGCGTGCCGGAATGTTGGTATCGATATTTTTAATACTAATGTGTCTAATCTGAATAAAATCTCCGGTGTTCACTTTTTTGGAGATAATTTAATTATTTATTTTGCTTATTTTAATTTTATGAAATTTTCTACCCATCTATGTATTCTATAATTCCTGTAATCACCTGTTGTTATTGTTATCTTTTATTTAAAATATAATTCACGGCTGAAGCTCTGTGAAGCTGTGATGGCTGTGTATGACCGGCAGCAGATAGCCCTTCCAAAAAAAAAAATCTTTTATATTGTATACTTCTGAAAGTTTTTAATTGGCTCTCTCTTATATTAACTTTTGTTTTGTTAATCTATGCTAGCGGTAGCTTTTTATTATATTTAAAAGTAAATTAAAATGTTTATTTATGAAATTTCTCTTGGTTTTGCAGACATCAGACAGCGCAGACTTCCTCGCGACCCGCCCGCACACGGCCGCCGTGATCCCCGGAAAACCTGCTGCAAATCCATTGCAATTTATTAAGGTCGGGCCTGCAGACCTGGGCACGAGGGCCCGGGAACAACTGCGGAGAGCTGAGCTCGCCAAAAGGACAGAACCGGCCCGGATAGAACGGCAGGAGGATTGGCAATCGGTGAGTGATACTCTACATCTTGTAAACATACTATTGATTGAGTCCTCAAATCCCACGATTTGATCAATATGATGTTTTTAAAAACAGGTTTATTCCTGATCAGTGACGCAATACATCTATTTTACACAAGAAAGGTAAAGCAGTAAACTAAACACAAACGAAACAAGGTATTATTACTGTTTGACGCTGGTATTCTCTCAACCCGTGGTATCACTCCGGACGTGCCGGCTCAATTGCGTCGGCTAAGTTACCGTTAAATTAGCCAAACAAGATAACCACCAGAATCATTCAATGAACACTTAATTACGCTATTTGGGTATTTACCAAAATCCACGTACGCTGAGGGACATCCCGGAAACGTGACATTCGATGATCTCAAGGACTTTTTGACGCAATTAAAGTTACCACTCATTAAAGAGCAATTATGAAATAAGCGTAATTATTGTGGTTATTACAGAATATACAACAAATATAGTTGGTGTTGCTGGCTTTTACGCCGGCGCGGTTGTCCGTGCTCCGTTATCTGCTATATCATTAAAAAATACAATTTCAATGTTAATAATAAGCTTCAGCAGCGTAGAAACCCGGCAACACAACCAATGCGCGGACTATGGCTGCGGTTGTCCATGGGAGGTGGTATTCTCTTACCACATAAGAAACCCACCTGATAAAAAAGAAGGTAATAACTGAGACTTTGGCGCAACACAGCCTCTGAATGATTAACTAAATTTTAAGGCAATGGTATTATGTATAAATAAAACATTGAACGGACGAACAGAGTCAAATGGGCAAGAATTCTCGGCGCGATAAGAAAAACATTAAATGTATTCTATTTTTAAAGGCTCCAAGGTTGCAAAAACATTACGACATGTGAACCGGAAGCGCATAGTTCGGCGCGGGCGCCTACAAACGACATTTCCTTCAATCATCGCATGCCTCTCTTTTTCGTGTCGTTCAAATTCTTCTGATGCCACTGATCCAATCAGGCGAAATTTATCGTTTGTTTTTTTAACCTCCCACGAGAAGGGGAGTGTTGTAGGTACTTTCTTTACTTCTGTCACTATAAAAAAACAACTATAACGTAAAACAATACATACCAAAAATACAATACAAACCAATACAACTTTTGTATACGCACCAACTGGTACCTTCTAAACTAGCAAGCATAATTCAATATTATGAGTTTCATGTTGGTTCTTCTCATAGAGGTTTATCTTCCGAACGAATAGTTGCTTTACTATTGTAAATTGACTTGCAAAAGTGGCCTTTATGGGGCCAATTTGTATAAATACTTTTTCAGTTGAGTTAACTATGCACTTTAA
This sequence comes from Delias oraia, assembly GCA_018230265.1. NCBI lineage: Eukaryota > Metazoa > Arthropoda > Insecta > Lepidoptera > Pieridae > Delias > Delias oraia. The sequence goes on along the minus strand of DWCF01002089.1, from coordinate 9,143 downwards.
GTTTTCTTGTCTGTGATTGTTTATTTTCACAGTCGGTCTTTTACATGAAACATGACTGTGCTCACAGCGTATAATATTTGACATTTGTTCTGTGATTGGATGACTTAATGAGTATACCGGACGCCCAACGAGTTTACTTTACTTCTAAGCGTTGTAGATAGCCAGCAACACAACCAAAGCAAGGCTCACTCTTGTCCTCAGAAGATCCATTGTCCGCTGATTAAAACTGTTCAACGCTTTCGGACGAAAAACAAAAATATATTTAAATTTATTAAAGTTTGTGCCAACGTTTCGTTATACTAGGTATAACTCGTCAAGATTCAAGACAAGTCTAGATATTCATGAACACTAAACCCTAAACATAAAATTATCTAATTAAAGTTAATGTTGAAATTAGCATCTCTTCGTAGTGAAAGAGCATTAAGTTTAACACTCGCATTTGCATAAGCGATGATACCCAGGAAAGCTGTTAGAAAGCCTAGCTTACCGTGATTTATTTTTTCATCGATCAAATCAATCTTATGGAATAGTTTGTTGACAACACCGTCGTTGTATGCCTCTATTTTAGTGACACTTTTTTGAGCAAAATATTTGTAGTTTTTCTTTTTCATTGTGTATTTCGTCTGTATACATATATAATACTACAAAGTTATGTCATTCTTTATCTCATTTAAAGACCATAATAATTTAATGAAAAATTTGCACTTACATAATGTGATTCTATAATAAAGTAATAGTAACTATCCCACACCATCTGCATTCAGTTTCTTGACAGAATTTTCTCGTTTTTGGAATTCAAGCCCAAAGTGGTGAAAATTTTAGAAGGTCAGGAAGAACCCTGCTGTCGCACTAATTGAGCCGGCTCGTCCGAAGTATACGACGGGCCTACCGAATACTGGAGTGATACTTGTACCGTGTTTCGCTGAGTGAGTGAGGATTGTAATGGTTATTGTAAGACGAGCTGGTTTCCGCAACTCGACGACATTATTGCGGCTATTTTGCGTGAGTGAGTGAGGATATCGTCGACCTTTAAAAATGCTGCTTAAGCGACGTAAAAAGCCGGCAGCACAACCATGCGCGGACTGTAGCGCGGTTGCCCATGGCCGGAGGTGTTCTCATAACATATAGGAGACCCACCTGCTCCGTTGTCCGCTTTACCATAAAAAATAATAAAAGAAACTACTCGTCAACAGCCGTCAGTTACAAGAATCAAACAATAAAACAATTCAATGAAATAATTGTCCGCTTAGTTGCATTTTCTGTAAAATGAAGGCTACACAGAAGAAGTATTATTACGCAACATGGTTTTCCTGCATTTCCTACAAAAAACAATATTGGATAAATAAATAATAAATTACTTATTGTTCTGATTGTACAAGCTAATAAAAAATTCACAAGGGGAATTTACACATAAAGCTATAGAAAAAAGTAGCTAATCTCTTGTAAGAATTGCGAAGATTCTGTACTTTTTCTTCAGCCATCATCAATAGCGATTACGTAGATTGGTGTCGTTGAGATGCCGCGGGGCATTGCGTAATTGTAAGCGGAGATTTCCTGGATTTATCTGGATATAGCAAATGAACAACGATTTATTCCCGCAACTTCACTGCAAATAGTGACTAATAGATAGCTGAGATTTTTAACTAATTCAAATGCTTGACAGTGGCCGCGCGAGTGTCAGCATCACACTCGTATTAACTGGTTTGATACCAAGGGCTTTTTACGGGATATCGGACAACGGAGCAGGTGGGTCTCCTATATGGTAAGAGAACAGCGCCGCCCATGGACAATCGCGCCTCAGTCTGCGCATTGGTTTTGTTGCCGGCTTTTTACGCTAGTTAAGCGCCATTTTCAAGGGCCTGTGATATCCTCACCCACTCAATGAAACATAGTACAAATACCGTTTCACGTTGAATATTCTGTGAGCCTGTGTTATCACTTCGGACGAACCGGCCCATTTAGTGCATCCGCATATGCTACAGCATTGCTTCCCACGGGTGAAATGTAACGTCACTACAAATAGGAATGACTAATAAATAGTTGAGATTTTTAACTAATTTAATGGCTTTAAGGTGGCCGCGCTAGTATCATTACATTCCTATTAACTGGGCTGGTTTGATACCAAGGCCTTTGAATGAAGTAGTATACCGTAGGCTCACTAAATTATATCACCTAAGCTGTGTAAAAGTCGACAACACAACTAACACGTGGATCGTCCATTGGCGATGCTCTCTTACCATCGAAGTATCGTGTTCTATTTTTCTCTATATATTGTCATAGTGGATCTATTTGTACAGTGTACTTATTGCCCAAGCATATACAATACATTTTAAGTTTTATGTATCTATAAGTAATTCATCCCTTCTTAGAACCATACAAATTATCACAGTGTTCTCTTAACGGTTTTATAAAACACCAAATTTACTAATGCAATTGCTTAGAAATTGTAGGATTATGTGAATCTTGATATGCAATCTATGAATTACTTATGTGGTGTATATTTCGTTCGCAGAACTTAGACAATTGGAAGTCGTCTCGGCGGAAGCGCGTGGAACACATAATAGAGCGTTGCGTTGAGGTGAAGCGGTTCGAGCAGGAGGTGAGCCAGCCGCGCGGCAAGTCCAAGACCTTCAACGAGATGCTGGAGGAACGGTCAGTACCCATCGCCGTCCAATCACTTTTTTTTCTTTTTTTAACGGACAACGGAGCAGGTGGGTCTCATATGTTAAGAGAACACTGCCATCCATGGATAACTGCGCCACAGTCTGCGCATTAGTTGTGTTGCCGGCTTTTTACGCCACTTAATCAGAATTTATAAGAGTCTCCGATATCCTCCCTCAGCGTAACACAGTAGAAGCAACGTATCAAGTATAATTAATTACCTTTGTAATCATCACTTCGGACGTGCCGGCTCAATTTGTGCGTCACCTTTGCTTCGGCGTGGCCCTCCCAAGGGTGCGACACTATTAAGATACTCACCTGGCCATTATCAAAACCTTACACAGATTTATAAATTAAATTATATTGTGTTTGTTGGTCCACGACGAAACGAGCTAAATGAAGTCTAAACTACTAGTTAAAATTAACTTATGTAATGTGCCAAAAATATACATAAATAATCTTACTGTTGCTCTGTATTTTTTAGCAAAGAAATAAATACTTAAAATTCGGTAAAAAAAATCAAGAGGATATTCGCCGGCAAAAGCCTGTAATTTGAATTACTTAGGACATAATTCGCAATAATGTCATCACTAATTTGTTGACGATGGTGAAAGTAAAACCAATCGTAGATTAATTACTTTTAAACCTAATCTTACGCAATTTAAGCAAGTTCAAGTGAAAGCATCGATCTTATTTGTGTTCGTTCGTCTTTTACTATATTGTTATAAATCTAAATGTATTTGTAATTTGTGAACAAACACGATAGATTTCAGATTTTTCGTAGTTTTGTCTGTATACTTACGGCTAATTGACGTTTAAATTTACGTGAACAAAAGTCGTTTTCACTACTGAGCGTGTTTAATGCATTTTATTCCGCGTACCACCGCTCTGTGGCATCAGCTTTCAGTATTTCCAAACCAATACGTCTCAGGGACCTACAAGAAAAGAGCGTACATTTTCATTAAAAGCCGGCAACGCACCCGTGGCTCTGCAAGGGCTAGAGGTATCCATGGTCATAAGACCGTTTACCCTAGTTTAGCCTTCTGCTCGTTTGCCACTGGTAATATAAAAAAACTAGCTATAAACTTACAAGTGGAAACAAAAGGGCAATAACAAATAAAAGTTTATTATATATTTGATTTATTGTTAAATAATTCACTTAACAAATTACTAGGTCAAAGTATTTTATGTACATTTACCCTGAGATCCATATCAAAATTTGCATAATTTTTATTGCTATTGGAAATCCTGTTCGTATGATATACACGTAATACATAGATTCTTATACATATCTAATATGCGCCACTGCGTAACCAGACACGTCATTTTCATACAAACAAATGCTTTCGGGATACAAATTTTTGTAAAATAATTCTTAAATGTTTCATCAATAATCATGTTCAAATGTATCAAGTAACGAATTGTAAATTTGCTGTAAACTCGTACCAGATTGGCTCCACAGTTCATGTTTAACCTAATAAAAGCGAACGTCCTTAATTACCATTGCAATATACGCCATATTAGATGGTAAATCAATCATTTCTGCAAGAATTATTACGTGGGAGTATGGCATTAGCAATTTAGAATGCAGAGACCTTGGTTTTTTTGCTTTTTGCACTCAACAATCGTTTAGGCAGCGTTACGCTTAACGCGAAATGACCGTGCTCCCGGACCGAAACAGAAGTCGCTTTCGATCGCGGAAAATTTGGCCCGTCTACGTTTATTGATTTTGCTACAAGTTTTATGAACTTACATTAATTGATGCCAATACTAAAAACTAAACTCCACGCGTCAGTGTAACGCGCAATAAATAAATACCCAAGTAATAGAAATAATAAATAATGAAATGGTGAACAGATTTATATTTTAATTCAATGGTATTTAACAGGGTAACAGGGCTCTCATGGTAAGAGAACCGTTGTTGATTGTGTTACCGACTTTTTTAAAAAAATAACAGTGGAAAACGAGTAGGAGGCTCGCCTAGGGCAAGCGGTGCTCCGCCCAATGGACACCTTGCAGAGCCGTGGGTGCGTTGTCGGCTTGGAAGAAAAATGTACGCTCTTTTATTGAAGGTCCCCAAGTCGTACTGGTTTGGCTTATCGTAAGCGATATAACTTAGTGGGTATTCGAATAATCAGTAAGCATAGTACAATTGTTTCACGCAGTTTGTGTTATATTGTAGCTGAGATTCCTTGAGTAAGCCAATGAAGGGTACAGTTAGGCTTATAAAAGTGGTCCTCTTGAAAAACTCTTCCTTCTAATGTAATTAAACTTTAATTCACGTGTCAACTGCTCGGTGTAGATTACGTGTGCCTCGGTCGGTGGCCGCGCGCCGTCTGATCGGATTACCGGCGCAAGCGCACCCAGCTGTTACATTTTGTTCGGTTACCCTACCCTCTGGTGTTGTGCTCAAATGACCATACACATTCAGATTAAACCTGTACTTTCTCCAATAATTTCTCACGCACAGCTCTTCTACTGGCAAATTCAAGTATTAGCTACTACTTTACCAATATTGAGAGTACCAACGTCCCTTATTGTAAACCAATAAGAGTCGAGAAAATCATAACAGACATTCGGTAATGCGAAGTATAAATAACTGTTTGATTACCGATCAACGTGTTAACGGCGTGTTCAAAGATTTAGTACAGTTCGGTAAACGTCGGATGTTTGGTTAGCGATCCGTTGGACGCGCCGTATTTCAAATTCATTGATGTTGTTTCATTACAAGGTTTATTCTTATTCATTCATAGAAAAATACGCTGTTGTATCATTTTGTATCAGTTATTTTTATCTCAGATACTGAACTTAGCAAAGAAAACAATATAAAATATGTATATCTATTTTTTTATAAAAATCGACAATTGAGCAAGAGGGTTAAGGATAAACGGTCCTCAATCCATGGACGTTGGTGGATACGTTGCTGGCGTTCTAAATATAGCTAATTCCATTTGCAGAATAATCAAAAATATTGCAAAACATTAATATTTATCGTCCAATAATATTCTTATACGCTTCATACAAAATTTTAATTTAATTGGAAAGGTGTTGTTTCTTGAATTTATCTTTTAAATGTTCCGTCACTCTCTCACCGAGATGAATTTGCTGTTGCAAAAACGAGACGGAATACGAAAAGATAAAATTTTGATAAGGGGGTTAATGTAATAAAAATCCGCATACGGAAGGCCAGTGTTTACTTTCATTCATTCACTTTTTGTAGCGAACCGCCGATTGTTTCCCACGCAGACATAAGCTTTATATAATAAACAATAGTGTTAAGTAATAGCTATTGAAAGACAAACAAAAGAACGTACGCGTAACCGAATATAGCTATTGTGCCAGACCGCACGTCTGTCCGTCGGAAGCGCTCCGCTGGCCATCCCGAAACTACGGCTTGTATTGAGCCTTGATCTTATGTGATTCAAATTCAATAAATTTCTCTCTACTGACGGTGGATTTTCTACATATTTTTGTTTTTATCTTATGCCCTATGTTTTCTAATTTATCTTCTATTTGACGTCGTTTCTCAAATCAAAGACATTTGTAATTAATACGTGTTAGAATTGAACTGACAATTACGTTTAAAATATATTTTTCAATAAAATTTAGTTATTCGTGTGCTAGAAACTTAGGACAAGCGGCCACCTCTCACAGGCATTCCATGCTCATTAAGACAACCTCGTTTTGAATATAAGAAATTGTTACAGCCAAAATACTCAATCGTATTAGCACTTATTCGTTACAAATTAAAACCCATTTTAAAATGGTGGGCATTTAGAAATGGCAGTATTACATAAGGAATGTACAATATCATTCCGGGTATCGAATTTCCTCTAAAAGTAATAGAAAACTCATTATAATCAAGAGAATTACACAATTACGGTTAGGTAAAGGGTGTCCGGTGACGGACTAGCCGAGTGCCGACTACGCTCTGATTCCCTCCAGATAATGTATCCGAGGCGTTATTCAATTCGCATGACGTCGACAATTGAATAAGTGGATGCCCAATCGGTCATTAATTTCAATGGATATTACATGGATACAACTGTATGAACTTCTCCATATAGGTTATGTATCAAATTTCATGTCCGTCTTCAAAGTTTCATCCGTATCACCGATGCTTGTCATGGCAACTGAGCGTTTTATAAGGCTTTTGTAACGTATAACCACTCTTGCAAATTATCTCATCATCTGCCTGTATAATTATTCCCAAACCAATACGACTTAGGGGTATTTAAAAAAATCCTATCTATCTCTATGAGGCCGGCAATGCATCCTCGACTCTTCAGGCACTAGTGGTGTCCGTGGGCGGAGAACGGCTCATTCTTGATGAGCTTCCTACTCGTTTGCCACCAGTTTCTCCTAAAAAAATTGTTATACTTATTAGCAAATGCATATTTGTAAATAGCGTTACAATTTTCCTAAGAGTTTTCCCGAAAACATATCGTAGTAGAAGTTTTTGTTGCAATGTACGCTCGACAAAATTAAAATCTTTACCCGCCTTACCAATACGAATGTACTTTTCCAATATCTTCACCTATTCAGTCAAGTTTTTTTCTATTAGTCTACGAGTGATAGAACGTTTAAGACGTCGTGTCAAGTAAAGCGACTAGCTAGTCCATGGATAATTACCGTTTGGCAAACGGAATAAAAGGTTTAAATTCGCGAAAGTTTCAGCTCACAATTACCGTCCAATTTGTCCGTCTGTTTGATTCCTTAAATGCAGCACGTACAATTTCTAAACTTTTCTATTTATTTATCTATTCTATACTATTAAACTTGTAGACTTTGAGACCACAATTCTTATTTTTTCAATACAAGCTATATTTTACTAGGCCTACTTCAAACTAAAACAAATATCCATTGCTTAGGGTTTTATACGTTAATACCTCCAGTTCATAATTAATGTAACAAATGTTGTAAACACAGTGTAAATAATTTAAAACTGACTGATTTGATGACCACTCAGATCATGGCGTGTGCGTGAACTGTGTAACTTTATGAAGACGTGGTATGCTTGTATGTGAAATAAAAAACTATTACGAATGTAGGTCGGAGAATCCTAAGAAGTGCTCAAGGAACACTTAATTATTTTGGCATTAACGTACTAACGCCATCGCAACAGAGATTATACTAGTAGGTATGTATGTAGGTAGTTTAGTAGATAGGTAGGTGGCACTTTATAAACGTCAGATCAGTAGCTATCGTGGCGTTAACACGCAAGTGTAGGATGTTCCAATATTAAGCACAAGATTTGAATTGTATTATTAAGGTTGCAAACATTTAATTGCATAACTGGTGGAAAATCCAAATGTTGCATTAATTTTTGGATATTTTGCCCTTATCTTATAGGGATAGCGTAATTACGCTATCCCTATAAGATAAGGACAAAAAATTTAAAACAAATTTAAAAATTTAAAACACTCTAACCCAATTTGGTTAGTAGTGTTTCTCAAGTAAATGACGCAATTCGACAATTAGAGATATATCATATGTTAAAGCAATTCTAATAATTGAATAACTGTTATTATTTGTCGAGTCAAATGTCATTCGGCACCCGACCATTGCAAAACTAACAGCGATTACGGATTTCTTACGCCACATCATTACCGCGTTCGCAGAACGTAGGCTTCGATAGGACTTAATCTACGCACTAAAGGCTGCCTTTGCTGTCATTCAAATAATATGTCATTTTATTTGAATGCATCTATTATTTAAACTTATGTTTTATTTATTTTAAGAGGTCTGTTTGATGCTTAAGATATCTTCTATATTGCTCTTAATTACATTTTGTTTTGATCAAAAATCCATTTATGTTTAATGATTAAATGCTGGGCTGCTTTGTTTACTCAATTATCTTCTAATTTAACTTGACTTTGATGTCACTTCAAATTTTTTTGTGTTGTGTTCTATTTATATTTAAAAGTCAAACTAAATTTAGTAAAACACCGGTGTCCTTATTCACTATGCACAATATAGTTCACGTGCTATTTCACGCTGGTATTCTGTGGATGGCAATCACTGAATGAGCCGGCCCAATTAGTTCGTCAGCATTTAGGTATTCTCCGGAGGACACACTGTTAAGATAGCATACCAGATCATTAGGCCTGGAGTCTTAAAAACTCTTTTCACGATTAGACGCTAATACGAGTATATCTAATACAGATACAGTATTCCTTAATCAGTCGCATGATTACATTGAACGCACGTCTCGCCCACGTAAGTGGCTGCGACGGTAGTCTATTTCCGGTGGCCCTACTTCCGCTCGCCGCCCGCCCCCGGCCGCTTTTACTTAACGCGGGGTTCATAATTACACCCCGATTGCACTTTCACTACACATTAGAATAATTAAATGTTTACGATTGAAATAATTTATTCGGTTATATCACAAGTTGTTAACTGCACGATTTACTGCAACATTTTGCGGCATTTCCACGAAGTTTCCACCGCCGCGCACAATAAACAACTCTTCCTCTCTTTTA